>PJEM01005351.1:22651-132063 GCA_004023845.1 Helogale parvula
TAAAATACCTAGGAATAAACCTAATAAAAATGTAAAAGACCTGTCTGATGAAAATTATAGAAAACTTATGAAAGAAGTTGAAGAAGACACCAAGAAATGGAAAAACATTACATACTCATGAATCAGAAGAAAAAACATTGTTAAAATGTCATTATTACCCAAAGCAATCTACACTTTCAATGCAATCCCCATCAAAATTGCACCAGCATTCTTCTCAAAGCTAGAACAAGCTATCCTCAAATTTGTATGGAACCACAAAAGACCCCGAATAGCCAGAGTAATATTGAAGAAGAAAACCAAACCAGGAGGCATCACAATCCCAGCCGTTAGCCTCTACTACAAAGCTGTCATCATCAAGACAGTATGGTATTGGCACAAAATCAGACAAATAGAACAGAATAGAGAACCCAGAACTGGACCCACAAATGTATGGCCAATTATTCTTTGACAAAGCAAGAAAGAGTATCCAATGGAAAAAAGATAGCCTCTTTAACAGATGCACTGGGAGAACTGGACAGCAGCATGCAGAAGAATGAACCTAGACCTCTTTCTTACACCATTCACAAAAATATGCTCAAAGTGGATGAAGGACCTGAATGTGAGACAGGAACCATCAAAACCCTGGAAAAGAAAGCAGGAAACAACCTCCTTGACCTCAACCGCAGCAATTTCCTACTCGACACATCCCCAAAGGCAAGGGAATCACGAGCAAAAATGAACTATTGGGACCTAATCAAGATAAAATGCTTCTGCACTGCAAAGAAAACAATCAGAAAACTAACAGGCAACCGACGGAATGGGAAAAGATAGTTGCAAATGACAAATCAGATAAAGGGCTAGTATCGAAAATCTATAAGGAACTCACCCAACTCCGCATCCGAAAAATGAATAATCTAGTGAAGAAATGGGAAGAAGACATGAATAGACACTTCTTTCAAGAGCACACTAAATTACCAGCAGACACATGGCATGATGCTCACTCATCATCAGGGAAATACAAATCAAAACCACACTGAGATACCACCACATACCAGTCAGAGTGGCTAAAATGAACAAATCAAAAGACTATAGATGCTGGCAAGGATGTGGAGAAATGGGCACCCTCCTATGCTGTTGGTGGGAATGTAAACTGGTGCAGTCATTCTGGAAAACACGGTGGAGATTCCTCAAAAAACTATCAATAGAACTCCCCTATATCCCAACAATAGCACTGCTGGGTATTTACCCAAGGGATACGAAATGCTGATGGATAGGGGCACATGTACGCCAATGTTCATAGCAGCACTTTCAACAATTGTCAAATCATGGAAAGAGACTAAATGTCCATCAGCTGATGAATGGATCAAGAAGATGTGGTTTGTCTATACAATGGAATACTACATGGCAATGAGAAAGAATGAAATTTGGACATTCGTAGCAAAGTGGATGTACCTCGAGGGTGTCATGCTAAGCGAAATAAGTCAGGCAGAGAAAAACAGATGCCATATGTTTTCACTCATAGGTCTAACAGGAGAAACCTAATGGAGGACCAGGGGAAGGGGAAGAGGGAAAAAGACATGGGGAGAGAGAGGGACGCAAAACCTGAGAGACTCTTGAATACTGAAAAGGAACCGAGGGTTGAAGGGGAAGGGGGAGGGGGGAAAGAGGTGGTGGTGATGGAGGAGGGCACTTGTGGGGAAGAGCACTGGGTGTTATATGGAAACCAACTTGACAATAAACTATAAATAAATAAATAATAAACATTTAAAAAATTTTAATAGTTAAAAAACAAATTAATTTAAAAAATAAAATTTAGTAAACATGCCCTTCTGTACATAAAGAAGAACACTATAGATACTCTTGGAGAAAAAAAAGATGGATGTATGGAGGGAGAGCATTAAAATTGAATCAAATAAATGTAAAGTGCTTTTGATCCACTCTTAGATAATAATGATCTTGCTTATAAAGTGCCGCTCCTCCTGATGTCCTTGGGGGGGAAATGTACAGTAAAGTTCAATAAAGTCTCAATTTTAAAAGAATTTACTTCCAAGAGCTTTTCAAGAACCCAAACAGCAGCTGGTATGATTGTCCTGTGTTGTTTCCTTGGAGACATCATACTCTTCATAAGAAAAGAAACTGGAAATTTTATTGGCTGTTACCTTGTATGCACAGATGCCTATCTGCAGTTAAAACTAGTGGATATTTTGGGAATCTTAAAGCAAGAAACATCAAACTATCATTACCTAAACATAGTTAATGAAGTATGAGACTCAAACCTTATCAGAGACAGATCTGGAAAAGTTATACTCTGTAGCATAGTAAAATAGAATATTGTGCTTGTTGATTCTATTATTAGTTTCAGCTCTCTCTTAATCTCCTAACTAGCTATTTATTTATGGAATAGAAGGTATTTCTTATCTTTAGCGAAAATTTACTTTATTTTATCTTATTATGGAAAGATCTACCCTCTTAACAAAATTTTAAGTGTACAATATATTATTGTTGAATATAGATACAATGTTGTACAGCAGATATCTAGAGCTTAGTCATCTTTTTCTTTTTGAGAAGAGGATAGGGGCAGAGGGAGATGGAGAGAGAAACCTAAGTAGTCTCCATGCCCAGCATGGCCCTATGTGTGTTTGATCTCACAACCATGATATCATGACCTGAGCCAAAATCAAGAGTCAGACGCTTAACGGACCTAGCCACCCAGGTATCCCTAGAGTTTATTCATCTTGATTGACTGAAACTTTATGCCCATTGATTTTTACCTTCCCATTTTACCCTCTCCATAGCTCCTGGCAACCACCATTCCACTCTTTGATTCTATGAATTTGACTAATTTTGATACTTCATGCAATTGGAATCATGTAGTGTTTATTTTTCTGTGACTGGCTTATTTTACTTAGTGTAATGTACTCCAGCTTCATTCATGTTGTCACATATCGCAGAATTTCCTTGTTTTTTAAGGCTGAGTAGTATTCCATTTTATGTATATACTCCACTTTCTTTATCTATTTATCTGTCAGTGAACATTTAGATTGTTTACACACATTGGCTGTTGTGAATAATGCTGCAGTGAACACAGAATTGCTAATATCACTTCAAAATCTTTTATAATTCTTTTGGATAAATACCCAGAAATGGGATGGCTGAATCATATGAAGGTTCTATTTTTAATTTTTTGAGGAATATTAACACTGTTTTCCATATCAGCTGCACCATTGTTCATCCCCACGAGCAGTGTGCAAATGGTTATAATTTCTCCACGTGTTCAAAAATTGTCTTTTTTTCATAACAGCTATCCTGAAAGGTGCAAAGTGGTATCACTTGTAGTTTTGACTTGCATTTCCCTGATGATTAGTACTGGTGCTCATTTTTCATATATCTGTTGGATATTTATGTGTCTTCTTTGGGAAAATCTCTAATTCCTTAGCCCATTTTAAAATCAGTTTACTTTTTTTTTTTTTAACTAATGAGTTATACAAGTTCCATATTTTTGGAGGTTGACCCCTTTCAGATACATGGTTTGCAAATATTATCTCCCACTTCATAGTTTGCCTTTTCACTCTGTTGATTGTTTCCTTAGCTGTGCAGAAGCTTTTTAGTTTGATGTAGTCCCTACTATGGTTTGAATGTTTGTGTCTCCCCCAAATTCATATACTGAAGTCCTATGCCCCAAGGTAATGATGCTAAGAAATGTGATTTTTGGGAGGTGATTAAGTCATTAGGGAAAAGCCCCCTCACGAATGGAATTAGTGCTCTTATAAAAAAGAAAAGTTCCTAGAAAGATCCCTTGCTTTCTTCAGCAAATGAGGACAAAGCATTAAAAAAATGATTGTTTCTGAACCAGGAAGCTCTCACCAGACACCAAAACTGCCCATGGCATTATCCTGGACTTCTAAGTCTCCAGAACTATGAGAAATATATTTCTATTTTCTATAAGCTACTCAGTGTTTTGTTACAAGATACCCAGTGTTTTGTTATAGCAGCCTGAACAGACTAATGGTTTCACTTATTTTTTCATTATTTTCTGTTTTTGTTCTTGGTGGGTTTTGTTTGTTTGTTTGTTTTGGTGTCATATCCATGAAATCATTGCCAAGGCCAATGTTATGACGTTTTTCCCTAGTGTTTTCTCCTAAGAGCTTTACAGTTTCAGGTCTTAGTTTAAGCCTATTATCCATCTTGAGTTTACTTTTGTGTATGGTATAAGAAAAGGTTTTAATTTTATCCTTTTGCATCTGGACATCCAGTTTTTTCAGTACTATTTGTTTAAGAAAGTATTCTTTCTGCACTGTGTATTCTTGGTAACCTTGTCAAAGATCAGTTGCCTGTATATGAGTGGATTTACTTTTAGGATTTCTATTCTGTTCTTTTGGTCTATGAGTCTGTCTGTATGCCAGTACCATACCTTTTTGTTTATTGTAACTTTGTAATAGAGTTTGAAATCAAAATTATGATGCTTCCAGCTTTGTTTTTCTTTCTCAAGATTTATTTGACTATCTGTGGTCTTTTTGGTCTCATAAGAATTTTAGGATTGTTTTTTCCTATTCCTGTGAGAAACACCATTGGAACATTCAATGCTTGCATTTTAGTTTCACTGATTTGTTTACTGTGCTGTGCAGAAGATTTTATTTTGATGAGGTCCCAATAGTTCATTTTGCTTTTGTTTCCTTTGCCTCCAGAGACATGTTGAGCAAGAAGTTACTGTAGCCAAAGACAAGGTTTTTGCCAGCTTTCTCCTCTAGGATTTTGACGGCTTCATGTCTTACATTTAGTTCTTTCATACATTTTGGTTTATTTTTGTGTATGGTGTAAGAAAGTGGTCCAGGTTCATTTTTCTGCATGTTGCTGTCCAGTTTTCTCAGCAACATTTGCTGAAGAGACTGTATTTATTCCATTGGATATTCTTTCCTGCTTCGTCAAAGATTAATTGGCCATATGTTTGTGGGTCCATTTCTGGGTTCTCTATTCTGTTCTATTGTCTGTTTTTGTGCTAGTGCCATACTGTCTTGATGATTAAAGCTTTGTAATACATCTCGAAGTCCTGGAGTGTGATGCATCCAGCTTTGGTTTTCTTTTTCAAGATTGCTTTTGCTATTTGGGGTCTTTTCTGGTTTCATACAAATCTTAGGATTGTTTGTTCTGGCTCTGTGAAGATGCTGGTGTTATTTTGACAGAGATTGCATTGAATGTGTAAATTGCGTTGAGTAGTATCAACATTTTAACAATGTTTGTTCTTCCAATCCAGGAGCATGGAATATTTTTCCATTTTTTTGTGTGTCTTCAATTTCTTTCATAAGATTTCTATAGTTTTCAGTGTATAGATTTTTCACTTCCTTGGTTATGTTTATTCCTAGGTATTTTATGGGTTTTGGTGCAATTGTAAATGGGATCGATTCCTTGATTTCCCTTTCTGTTGCTTCATTATTGATTTATGGGAATGCAACTGATTTCTCTGCATTGATTTTATATCCTGTGACTTTGCTGAATTCATGGATCAGTTCTTAAAGTTTTTTGGTGGAATATTTTGGGTTTTCCATATATTGTATCATATCATCTGCAAAGAGTGAAAGTTTGATTTCCTCCTGGCTGGATTTGGATGCCTTTTATTCCTTTGTGTTGTCTGATTGCTGAGGTTAAGACTTTCAATACTATGTTGAATAACAGTAGTGAGAGTGGACATTCATGTCATTTTCCTGACTTTAGGGAGAAAGCTCTCAGATTTTCCCCATTGAAAATAATATTAGCAATGGGTCTTTCATATGCGGCTTTATGATATTAAGCTATGATCCTTCTATCCCTATTTTCTTAAGGGTTTTTTTTTTATCAAGAAAGAATGCTGTATTTTGTCAAATGCTTTCTCTGCATCTACTGAGAGGATCATGTGTTTCTTGTCCTTTCTTTTATTGATATGATGTATCACATTGATTGTTTTGCGGATATTGAACCAGCACTGCATCCCAGGTATAAATCCCACTTGGTTGTGGTGAATACTTTTTTTAATGTATTGTTGGATCTAAGTGCCTAGTATCTTGTTGAGGATTTTTGCACCCATGTCCATCAGGGAAATTGGTCTATACTTCTTTTGAGTGGGATCTTTGTCTGGTTTTGGAATCATGGTAATGCAGGCTTCATAAAAAGAGTTTGGAACTTTTTCTTCCATTTCTATCTTTTGGAACAACTTCAATATAATAGGTGTTGACTCTTCTTTAAATGTTTGGTAGAATTCCCCTGTAAAGCCGCCCAGCCCTGGACTCTTGTTTTTTGGGAGACTTTTGATTACTAATTCGATTTCGTTTCTGGTTATGGGTCTATTCAAATTTTCTATTTCTTCCTGTTTCAGTTTTGGCAGTTTATATGTTTCTAGGAATTTTTCCATTTCTTTCAGATTGTCTAATTTTTTGGCATATAATAGGTCATGATATTTTCTTATTATTGTTTGTATTTCTTTATTCTTGCTTTTGATCTCTCCCCTTTCATTCTTAATTTCATTTATTTGGGACTTTTTCTTTTTCTTTTTTGATCAAACTGGCTAGGGTTTATGGATTTTGTTAATTCTTTCAAAGAACTGGCTACTGGTTTTATTGATCTGTTCTACAGTATTTTTGTTGTTGTTGTTTTGATGGGATTGATTTCTGCTCTAATCTTTATTATTTCCTGTCTTCTGATGGTTTTGGATTTTATTTGCTGTTCTTTTTCCAGCTCTTCTAGGTGTAAAATTAGATTGTATATCTAAGACCTTTCTTCCTTCTTTAGGAAGTCCTGGATTGCTATATACTTCCCTCTTATGACTGCCTTTGCTGTGTCCCAGAGGTTATGGGCTGTGGTGTTGTCATTTTCATTGGCTTCCATGTATATTTTATTTCCTCTTTAATTTCTTGGTTAGCCCATTCATTATTTAGTAAGATGTTTTTTAGTCTCCATTTATTTGTTGTCTTTCCAAATTTTTTCTTGTGGTTGATTTCGAGTTTCATAGCATTGTGATCTGAAAATATGCATGGTATGATTTTGATCTTTTTGTACTTGTTGAGGGCTCTTTTTATGTCCCAGTATGTGATCTATTCTGGAGAATGTTCCATGTGCACCAAGAAGAATGTGTATTCTGCTGCTTTAGGATGAAATGTTCTGAATATATCTGTTAAGTCCATCCAGTCCAGTGTGTCATTCAAAGCCATTGTTTCCTTGTTGATTTTCTGTTTATATGATCTGTTCATTGCTGTAAGTAGGGTGTTGAAGTCCCCTACTATTATGGTATTATTATCAATGAGTTTCTTAATATTTGTGATTAACTGATTCATATATTTGGGTGCTTTTGCATTGGCAACATAAATGTTTGCAATTGTTAGGTCTCCTTGGTGGATAGAGCCCTTAATTATGCTATAATGCCCTTCTAGATCTCTTATGACAGTTTTTATTTTAAAATCTAGATTGTCTGATATATGTATGGCTATTCCCATTTTCTTTTGGTGACCATTAGCATGATAGATGGTTCTCCATGCCTTTATTTTCAATCTGACGTTGTCTTTAGGTCTAAAATGGGTCTCTTGTAAACAGCATATAGATGGATCTTATTTTCTTATCCATTCTGTTACCCTATGTCTTTTGCTTTAGTCCACTGACATTTAGTCCATTTAGTCCATTGACGTTTTAGAGTGTATACTGAAAAATATGAATTTATTGCCATTATGTCACCTGGAAAGTTGGAGTTTCTAGTAGTGTTCTCTGGTTCTTTCTAGTCTTTGTTGCTATTGTTCTTTTTGGTATTTGGTGGGGTTTTTTTTTTTTTTTTTTTTTTTTTTTTTTTTTTTTTTTTTTTGGTCTTTTCTCCCCTCAGGGAGTCCCCATTAAAATTCTCACAGGGTGGGTTAGTGGTCATAAACTCCTTTAAATTTTGTTTTTCTGGGAAACTTTTTATCTTTTCCTCTATTTTGAATGAAGCCTTGCTGGATACAGAATTCTTGGCTGCATGTTTTTCCAATTCAGCACATTGAATATATCCTGCCACTCCTTTCTGTCCTGCCAAGTTCCTGTGGACAGGCCTATTGTGAACCTGGTCTGTCTTCCCTTATAGGTTAATGACTTTTTTTTCCTGACTGTTTTCATGATTTTTTCCTTGTCTGAGTATTTTGTGAATTTGACTATGATGTGCTTTGTTGATAGTCAGTTTTTGTTGAATCTCATGGGAGTCCTCTGTGCCTTCTGGATTTTAACGTCTGTGTCTTTCCCCAGGTTAGGAAAGTTTTCTGCTATGATTTTCTCACATAAGTTTTCTATCCCTTTTTCTCACTCTTCATCTTCTCAGACTCCTATGATTCTAATGCTATTCCTTTTTAATGAGTCACTGAGTTCTCTAATTTTTATTTCGTGCTCTTTGCCTTAGTCTCATTCCTTTTTTCTGCTTCATTACTTTCCATAAGCTTGTCCTTTATATCACTGATTTGTTGCTCTGCCTCATCCATGCTTGCCACTGTGCATCCATTTGAGATTGCAGCTCAGTTATAGCATTTTTTTATTTTATTCTGTTTAGACTTTATTTCTTTTATCTCTGCAGAAGGGGATTCTAATCTATTTTCTTTTTTATCACTAATTAGCATGAATATTTGTATATTTTTAATAGTTTATTGTCAAATTGGTTTTCATATAACACCCAGTTCTCTTCCTCTCATAGGTCTAATCTATTTTCAACCCCAGCTAGTATTCTGATTATCATTATTCTAAATTCTGGTTCAGGTATCTTGCTTGCATCTGTGTTAAGTCCCTGGCTGTGATTTCTTCCTTTTCTTTCTTTTGGAGTGAATTCCTTCATTTCATCATTTTGGAGGATGAAAAGGAATTAAAACCAACACAAAAAAATCAAACAAAGGATGCTATATCCTAGGAGTGTTTTGGTCTGGTTGTTGAAACAAGCTTGATATATTAGAGAAAAAGGGAAAGATAAGAAAAGAAAAAAACGAATAAAGAAAAGGAAAACATTTGAAAATTTGAAAAAATGAATACAATAAAATAGAATAAAATGCAATGATGGAAGTAAAATAGAATTTTAAAAATTTACAAAAAAGTAAAAATTATAGTAGAAAAAATTTAAAAAGTGTTTTTAATAAAAATGGAAAACAAAAATAGATTTTTTGTCCTTCTGTATTTACGAATAAAAAAAGAAAAAAAAAGGAAAAATTGAATAAAAGGACCAGTGAACAGAATGAAGTACTATTGAAATTACATCTGTTTTCCCGTATAAGTCAAGCTGTGAAGCACTTTATACTCCATAAACTAAGCACTCAGATCCGTGTTTGTCAAGAGCTCTATTGGCCCAATTGGGCAGGGCTTAGTGTAATGACTCCCTTCTCCACTAGATGGCGCAGATTTGCTTATTGGGGTGGATCGCTGTGGGGCATGTAGGCGTGTATGCACATGAGTGGGAGGGGTGAAAATGGCATCACCAGGCTACCCAGTCTCTAATATCAGAACTCTGTGCTCTCCACAAACATCAGTTAAATACCCTTTCTTTGTCTCTTGCTTCCATCCACTCCCTGCTTCTCACTGTTTGTGAGCAAGCTCAGGCTGCCAGGTGGTACCTCTGTCCTGAGTTTTATCTCAAATGGGGCTCTGTTTCCCAGAACCTCACTTCTGAGGGACTTAAGCTTTGACCCACTCAGACCTTCTGGAGGAGAGTCTCACTGAGCAATGACTGGGTGCTGGCCTGCCCCCAGGAACATTCAAGAGACCACACTGCTGCTGATGCCCAGAGCCTTTGGCTGAGTGTCAACCTGCCCCAGAAAAAGTTCGTGCGATATTGTAGCAGCAGCATTTCAGGGTTTATGGAAAATCACACCACACATCTGGCACCAGGCTTCACCTTTAACGTCCTTGTTCCAACACCAGTGAATGTGGTTGTTCTCCAGGGTCCACTCAGATCTTTGCCTGTGGGGTGGTCTCACAGTCTCTACCAAGTGTCCTTTCAGCAGGGGAACTGCCTCTCTCTGTGAGGCCCTTGGACCTCTCAGACCTCACTCTCTGTTCCTGGGGATTTGTCCTTCCCACTAGAGCACTGCCAGGTATCATCTATGGAGTTTCAGACTCTGTGCTCTCCCTGTTTATAGAGTCTTAATGAAATTTAAGCCCTCTCCTTTCTCTTTTTTCCCTTCTTTTGTTCAGTTTTGTTTCAACTTTTCCACTTTCTCCCCAGCTGGTTTTTTTTTTGGAAGGAGGAGTGCTTTTCCCATACTTTACACCCATCTCCGTCCTTTCTCCACAAGCAAAAACAGGTCCTTCCCTTCTGTGGCTTCTTTCTCCCACAGTTCACCTCTCTGTGCCATGTACTTGCCTAGTACTGTGGTTCAGGTTGTAGAGATTGTTGTGTCAATTTTCAAATCAGTTTCCTAGGTGTGCAAGGTGGGGTTAGTGTTGATCTGGCTGCATTTCAGGGAGAGAGGCACAAAAAAAATCTTCCATGCTGTTCTGCAATCTTGGACCCTCCTCTCTGATTTTTTATGTTTATTTGTTTTGAGAGAGAGTGAGTGAAGAGGGAGGTGCAGAGAGAGGGGGAGAGATAATCCCAAGCAGGCAGCGTGCTGTCAGCACAGAACCTGATGTGGGGCTCAAACCCACAAACTGTGAGATCATGACCTGAGCTGAAACCAAGAGTCAGATGCTTAACCATCTGAGCTGCCCAGGTGCCCCTAACTGATTTTTATTTGACAAACCATCCTTAGATACCAGGAATAAATCCCACATGGTCATGGTGTATGACCCTTTAAATGTGATGTGCCCTGGTATTCCTCTTTGTGTACCTGCTCCAGATCCAGCCATCCTGTTGGGGCAGCCCTGACGTGGAGGGCTTCAGGGTCCCAGCCTGCACCCATTGCAACTTCAGCCATCCAGCTGGGGTGATCCTGGTATGGCATACCTGCTCCAGTTCCAGCTGTCCTATCAAGGCGATCCAGGACTTCCCAGCCCATATTTGTGCCAGCTATAATTGTTCTAGCAAGGTAGTCCTGATGCAGCATGCCTTATGACCCCCCCACCCCCATCTTGTGCTGCTTCCAACTCCAGATGGCCTGCCAAAACCATCAGGCATACACAGTCTACATAGGGGATACTGCTACACAAAGCCACTTTTTCAAAGCTGAGAGAGTTAGCTCTTCCTCTCAATTCATAGAAACACATTAAGTAAAAAAAAAAAAAAAGAGAGAGAGAGAGAGAGAGAGAAGGTAGAGAAATCTGTTCCAGATGAAAGAATAAGATAAAACCCCAGGAAAATAGTCTAATGAAATGAGAGAAGTTATTTACCTGATAAAGAATTTAAAGCAATGGTCATAAAGGTTCTCAACGGACTTGGGAGACTAATGGAGGAGCACCGTGAGAATTTCAACAAAGAGGAAACACAAGAAAAAAAACCAATCGATGCTGAAGAATACAACAATTGAAATTAAAAACACACTAGAGGGAATCAATAGCAGATTAGATAATACAGAAGAATAGATCAGCAATCTGGAAGACAGAATAGTGGAAATCACCCAATCAGAACAGCAAAAAGAGAAAAAAATAATGAAGATCGTTTAAGGGACCTCTAGGGCAATATTAAGCATATTAACATTATATTATAGAGATATAAGAAAGAGAGGGGCAAAAAACTTACTTGAAGAAATAATGATGAAATACTTCCCTAACCTGAGTCCCCAATGATGTTCCAACAAATGCCCTTTTTGTTTAAGTTCATCACAGCTAGTTTCTCTTGCTCAAAACAAATAACATTAACTGATAGACCTTTCTTGGATGACCACGCCAACTTTCCTTATTTTCGTCTCCCCAGAGATTCATCCTCACGAACATAATGGCATATAAATTCACGTCCGGTGACATCCTGCCTTTTATTGGTCATTGCTGTTGCATAGGCAAAATTAAATATTTTATAATAGAAAAAGGTCTTAAATATCATCTTTTGTTTGATTCTCTTATTTAAAGAGAAGAAACTGAAACCTAGAGTAATGTTGAGTATCCAGGTCTCTATGATCCTGGTCTCTTGATTTCTAGTCTATACTACTGTGTCACTCTACCTTTCTATAGACTCATTGAGGAAGTCCTAATTAAATAGCTCCAAGATGTTTTTCAAATTTAAAAGTAACATTAATTTACTTACCTTTCATTTTATCTTGGAATATTAGATAAAGTAAGTCTTTTCCCAGAAAATGCACTTTTTGTTTTAAATTTGCAATGCATTTTATACTTCAGAAGAAAATTAATAAAAAGAATATAACAAATTGAACAATTAGTCATATTTCCAGCACTAAAAATTAATGACTGTTACCTTTTTGTGATATTTACCTCTGCTCTTTTGTCTTCTTTAAATATATGGGAAGTTACATCGAAATTAAAATTTTCTTTAAGAACCACCTCCCCTTCTATTGCATTTATTTACCTGCCAAGGAGAAACTACTGTCAGAATTTGGTACAATTCTTTATAATTCTTTTTCTATACATAGATATTCTATTTATAACTAATATATAATACTGGGTTATTATGTATGTTCTTAAGTTTACATAAATGGTATGAAGCATATTGTTTTAGATCTTCCTAATTTAACTTAATGTTATATATTTGAGGTCTATTCACATTGATATAGCTCTAGTTTATTCTTCTTAGTTGCTAAATTCTGTCTTATCCTTAAAATCTGCCTTAGTTCATTCTCTTTGGTTGCTAAATTCTGTCCCTAGTAATAATCTGAGGCAAAGGTTTTACACTAAGACTATTGGGAAGTAAAATCTCAAGACTTCAAGAGCAAGGAAAAGGAAAGAAAAAAAAAAAAGGAAAAAGGAGAAAAAAGAATTTATTTGCTGGTTCTTTTCCACATCCTGCCTTTTAAAGATCTGTATTTGTTCCTGAGCATGTTATCCCTATGACCTTCTATACAAATAGTTCCACATTTTTTCATCCAGACTTTCCCAGCAGGTGCTGGAGAAGCCAGATCCCATGCCCCACTGCATTCAAATTCATATGAATCCAAAACTGGTGGGAAAATCCAGAACCTCCATGAATCCAGTTGGATCATGCCTGAGTATTGAAGTTGCTATAGTTCTTACCTCAGGAGGTACAATGGAGGTCATGCCATCAATTAGGCAGGTTCTCCATTGAGCAAATGATTGAAAACCCAGAAGGTAGGTGAAGATTAAGTGCATCTGATGCAATGCATAATTTGGGCCCTATATTTCATCATATAACTAAATCACATTTCATTTATACCTCCTTCTATTGATAGACATTTTACCAACAAAAGTTTGAAACCTTGATGTACTTTTATTTACCAATCTTATACTCTGAGGTAATAGAAAAAGCTCCGCTAAATTTCCCTCTAATAGATTTAGATTGTTTTCACTTTAAGTCTAATTCACCTGGAATTTATTTTTTATATTGATGAAAATGTTCCCATTTAATAATATAAAAATAGAATCACTTGATACACGTTAAATTTGCTTTTATGCCACTCAAGAATGTACTTGAAATCTTTTCATAATAGTACAAGAAACCCAACTTTATCATTTCACTTGTTGCAAGGCAGTTATATTATAACTATGCCATGGTATATTTAGTCACTCTGTTGTTGAGAAACATTTTGATTTTGCCTGTTTTTTTTCCCACAATTACAGTGTTACAATGAACATCTTAATACATGCCTGCTTTGCATGTGTATTTTTCTATTGAGAACGGGACTGCTGGCTTATCAGATGTTCACATTTTATTTTATTTTTTTTTGTTTATTTGTTTTTAGTTTTTATTTAAATTCCAGTTAGTTAACGTGCAATGTAATATTAGTTTCAGCTATAAAATTTAGTGATTCAACACTTATGTACAATACCTGGTGCTCATTACAAGTGCCCTTTTTAATACTGATCACCTAACTAACCCATCAACCTACCCACCTCCCCTCTGGTAACCATCAGTGTGTTCTCTATAATTGAGTGTGTTTCTTGGTTTGACTCCATCACTCACTTTTTCCCTATGCCCAATTTTTTTTATTTTTAAATTCCACATATTAGTGAAATCATACAGTGTTTGCATTTCTCTGACTGACTTATTTCAGTTAGCAAAAACACTCTAGCTCCATATATATACATACACACACACACACACAGTCCATCTGTATATATATGGGCCCACGAAGGAATGCTAAAGGAATGTTGAATGTTGAGAATGTTATATATGTACTTATTATACGACAACTTTTAATTTTTATTTTTTTCTGTGGCTTTTGTATTCCTTTTATTAGTATGTCAACAAAGGGTTATTTATACCAAAGAATTATGTCTATACTTTTTTTATTCTTTTTTTCTTTTGCAGTTTATTTTCAAGTTGGTTTCCATATAACACCCAGTGCTCATCCCCACAGGTGCCCTCCTCCATGCCCACCACCCCCATTCCCCTCTCCCACATGCCCATCAACCCTCAATTTGTTCTAAGTATTCAAGAGTCTCTCATGGTTCGCCTCCCTCCCTCCCTCTCTGCAACTATTTTTCCCTCTTCACCTCGCCTGTGGTCCTCTGCTAAGTTTCTCTTATGAGTGAAAACATATGGTATCTGTTCTTCTCTGCCTGATTTATTTCACTTAGCATGACACCCTCGAGGTCCATCCACATTGCTATGAATGGCCAGATTTCATTCTTTCTCATTGCCATGTAGTATTCCATTGTATAGATAAAGCACATCTTCTTGATTCATTCATCTGTTGATGGACATTTAAGCTCTTTACATGATTTAGCAAGTGTTGAAAGTGCTGCTATCAACATTGGAGTACATGTGCCCCTATGCTTCAGCACCTCTGTATCCCTTGGGTAAATCCCTAGTAGTGCTATTGCTGGGTCATAGGGGAGTTCTATTGTTAATTTTTTTTAGGAACCTCCACACTGTTTTCCAGAGTGGCTGCACCAGTTTACATTCCCACCAACAGTATAGGAGGGTGCCCATTTCTCCACATTCTCGCCAGCATCTATAGTCTCTTGATTTGTTTATTTTAACCACTCTGACTGGTGTGAGGTGGTATCTCAGTGTGGTTTTGATTTGTATTTCCCTGATGATGAGTGATGCTGAACATCTGTTGGCCATCTGGATGTCCTTTTTGGAGAAATGTCTATTCATGTTCTCTGCCCATTTATTCACTGGATTATTCATTTTTCAGGTGTGGAGTTTGGGGAACTTCTTATAGATTTTGGATACTAGCCCTTAATCTGATTTGTCATTTGTAACTATCTTTTCCCATTCCGTTGGTTGCCTGTTAGTTTTCTTGATTGTTTCCTTTGCAGTGCAGAAACATTTTATCTTGATGAGGTCCCAATAGTTCACTTTTGCTCGTGATTCCCTTGCCTTTGGGGATATGTCAAGTAAGAAATTGCTGCGGTTGAGGTCACGGAGGTTGTTTCCTGCTTTCTCCTCCAGGGTTTTGATGGTTTCCTGTCTCACATTCAGGTCTTTCATCCATTTTGAATGTATTTTTGTGAATGGTGTAAGAAAGAGGTCTAGTTTCATTCTTCTACATGTTGCTGTCCAGTTCTCCCAGTGCTATCTGTAAAAGAGGCTGTCTTTTTTCCATTGGATACTCTTTCTTGCTTTGTCAAAGAATAATTGGCCATACATTTGTGGGTCCAGTTCTGGGTTCTCTATGCCATTCTATGTGTCTGATTTTGTGCCAATACAATACTGTCTTGATGACAGCTTTGCAGTAGAGGCTAAAGGCTGGGATTGTGATGCCTCCTGGTTTGGTTTTCTTCTTCAGTATTACTCTGGCTATTCGGGATCTTTTGTGGTTCCGTACAAATTTTAGGATACTTTGTTCTAGCTTTGAGAAGAATGCTGGTGCAATTTTGATGGGGATTGCATTGAAAGTGTAGATTGCTTTGGGTAATAATGACATTTTAACAATATTTATTCTTCCGATCTATGAGCATGGAATGTTTTTCCATTTCTTTGTGTCTTCTTCAATTTCTTTCATAACTTATCTATAGTTTTTATCATACAGATCTTTTTCATCTTTGATTAGGTTTATTCCTAAGTATTTTATGGTTTTTGGTCCAATTGTGAATGGGATCAGTTTCCTGATTTCTTTTTCTGTTGCTTCATCATTGGTGTATAAAAATGCAACCGATTTCTGTACATTGATTTTGTACCCAGCCACTTTGCTGAATTCATGGATCAGTTCTAGTAGGCTTCTGGTGGAGTCGGTCAGGTTACTTCAGTTTGTGACAGGATCGTCTCGAGTGCCTTTGCAAGGCTTCAAGGCTTTACAAGGCGCCACGGGCTCCCGGCTCTTCACCATACACCAGATCAACACCTGCACCAACAACCTGCCAAAGGCCCACACGTGCTTCAATCGAATAGACATTCCGCCCTACGAAAGCTATGAAAAGTTATATGAAAAGCTGCTAACAGCCATTGAAGAGATGTGGGTTTGTTGTGGAAAGAGCTTCACGGATTTACCCCAGACTCTATACCCTGACTGACAGCCTCCTTTCAGCAAAGTTGCTCGTAATGCTGAAATACAGGAAAATGCCCCACCACCACCACCCCCAAAAATTTGAGGACACTGAGGGGAGGACAGTTCTGAAATTCCTTTTCAAGGGAGAAAAAGAGGTCTTTATGCTTTGCCATGAGGCCACACTCAGCTGCTATTTAAAATTAATATCTTGAACCTAAAGAATGCTGACTTTTCCTCCATTTCCAGAGTTAGGCAGTATTCTACACTTAAAGACTACTACTATTTTTATAAAAAGGTAAAATCTATTCAGAGTGCTCCACAGATTTCAAGTCTTTCAAACATCAGGACGACTCCAGCAGTCGGTACACGTCACATTTCATTTGGATCAAACACATGATTTTGAACAGTTCCTGTACTCGCTCTTTGTAAAAAGAAATAAAATTATTTTGAATGGAAAAAAAAAAAAAACTCTGCTCCATGTAGAGTATCATGCCATCTGCAAAAAGTGAAAGTTTGACTTCATCTTTGCCATTTCTGATGCCGTTTATTTCTTTTTGCTGTCTGATTGCTGATGCTAGGACTTCCAGCACTATGTTAAACAACAGTGGTGAGAGTGGACACCCTTGTCGTGTTTCAGATCTCAGGGGAAAGCTCTCAGTTTTTCCCCATTGAGGATGATAATAGCTGTGGGCTTTTCATAAATGACTTTGATGATCTTTAAGTAAGTTCCTTCAATGGTGACTTTCTTGAGGGTCTTTATTAAGAAAGGGTGTTGTATTTTGTCAGATGCTTTTTCTGTATCTATCGACAAGATCATATGGTTTTTATCTTTTCTTTTGTTAACGTGATGTATCACATTGACAGATTTGTGAATGTTGAACAAAACCTGCAACCCAGGAATGAATCCCACTTGATCATGGTGGCTAATTCTTTTTATGCGCTGTTGAATTCGATTTGCTAGTATCTTGTTGAGTATTTTTGCATCTGTATTCATCAAGGATATTGGCCTGTAGTTCTGTTTTTTTGGTGGGTTTTTGTCCCCTTTGGGAAACAAAGTGATGCTGGCTTCATAGAGTGAGTCCAGAAGTTTTCCACCCATTTCTATTTTTTCGAATACCTTGAGAAGAATACATATTAACTCTGATTTAAATGTCTGGTAGATTTCCCCAAAGAAGCCATCTGGCCCAGGGCTCTTATTCATTGGGAGATTTTTGATAACTGATTCAATTTCTTCATTAGTTATGAGTCTGTTCAGATTTTCTATCTCCCATTTGTATTTTGGTAGTGCGTGTGTGTTTAGGAATATGTCCATTTTGTCTAGGTTGTCCAGTTTGTTGGCACATAATTTGTCATAGTATTCCCTGGTAATTGCTTGTATTTCTGTGGGATTGGTTGTAATAAATTTCTTTTCATTCACAATTTTGTCTACTTGGGTGCTCTATCTTTTCTTTTTGAGATGGCTGTCTAGAGGGTTATCAATTTTGTTTATTCTTTCAAAAAACCAACTCTTGGTTTCATTTTTCTGTTCAACTGTTTTTTTTTTCAATTCTTTATTGTGTATTTCTGCCCTAATCTTTATCATGTCTGTTCTTCTGCTGGGTTTGGGGTGCTCTTGCTGCTTTCCTTCTAGTTTTCTTTAGGTGTGCTGTTAGATGATTTTTTTGTTTGTGCTTTTTCTAGTTTCTTGAAGTAAGCCTGGATTGCAATGTACTTTTTTATTAAGACTGCCTTTGCTTCATCCCAAAAATTTTGGGTTGTATTTTCATTTTAATTTTTTCCATATATTTTTAAATTTCTTCTCTAATTGCCTGATGGGCCCATTCATTCTTTAGTAGAGTGTTCCTTAGCCTCCATGTTTTTGGAGGTTTTCCAGACTTTCTCCTGTTGTTGATTTCACGTTTCATAGCATTGTGATCTGAAAGTGTACATGGTATGATCTCAATTCTTTTATATTTATGGAAGGCTGCTTATGACCCAGTATGTGGTCTAACTTGGAGAATGTGCCATGCACACTCGAGAAGGTGAATTCCATAGCCTGAAGATGTAGAGTTCTAAATATATCTATCAAATCCATCTGTTCCAATGTGTCATTCAGGTCCATTGTTTCTTTAGTGATTTTCTGTCTAGGTGATCTATCCATTGCCATAAGTGGAGTATTAAAGTACCTTGCAATTAGCACGTTCTTATCAATAAGAATGTTTCTGTTTGTGATTAATTGTTTTATGTATTTGGGTGCTACTGAATTTGGGGCATAGCCATTTATAATGCTTAGCTCTTTCTGATGGATAGACCCTATAATTATTACATAATGCCCTTCTTCATCTCTTGTTACTGCCTTTACTTCAAAGTCAAGTTTGTCTGATATAAGTATGGCTACTGCAGCTTTCTTTTGACTTCCAGTAGGATGATAGATATTTCTCCATCCCCTTACTTTCAATCTGAAAGTGTCTTCAGATCTAAAATGGCTCTCTTGTAGACAGCAAATAGATGGATTTTGGGGTTTTTTTTTTTTTATCCATTTTGCTACCCTATGTCTTTTGACTGGAGCATTAAGTTCATTTACATTCAGTGTTATTATTGAAAAATATGGGTTTAGAGTCATTGTGTTCTATGTAGGGTTCATGCTTGTAGTAGTGTCTTTGGTACCTTGTGTTCCTTGCAACATTTCCCTTATAGAGTCCCCCTTAGGATTTCTTGTGAGGCTGGTTTAGTGGTGATGAATTCTTAAAATTTTTATTTGTTTGGGAAAACCTTTATCTGTCCTTTTATTCTGCATGGTAGGCTTGCTGGATAAAGGATTCTTGGCTGCATATTTTTTCTGTTCATCATATTGACAATTTCCTGCCATTCCTTCCTGGCCTGCCAAGTTTCAGTAGATAGGTCTGCAACCACCCTGATAGGTCTCCCTTTGTATGTTAGGGACCTTTTATCCCTAGCTGCTTTCAGAATTGTCTCTTTATCCTTATATTTTGCAGTTTCACTATGATATGTCATGCAGAAGATCAATTCAGGTTCCATCTGAGGGGAACTTTCTGTGCCTCTTGGATTTCAATGTCTGTTTCCTTTCCCAGATTGGGAACGTTCTCAGGTATAATTTGTTCAAGTACCCCTTCATCCCTTTTCTCTTCTTCTGGAATCCCTAAGATACCAACATTGTTCCATTTGATTGCATCACTCAGTTCTCAAATTCTCCTTTCGTTCTCCTGTATCAAATTATCTCTCTTTTTTTTTCAGCTTCGTCTTTTTCTATAATTTTGTCTTCTAATTCACCTAATTCTCCTCTCTGCCTCTTCAATCCGTGAAGTGGCCACCTCCATTTTATTATGCACCTCCTTTATAGCATTTTTAATTCATCATAACTATCTTTCATGTCCATAATCCTTTCAGCAATAAGCTTCTCTGGTGTCTTCCATGCCTTTTTCAAGCCCTGTGATTAATTTTGACTTATGTTCTAAATTCTTGCTCAGTTATGTTGCGTATATCTGTTTTCATCAATTCTTTAGCTGTCACATCTTCCTGGAATTTCTTTAGAGGAGAGATCTTCCATTTTGTCATTTTGGCTAGCTTTCTGTCTCTTGTTGTTGTTATGCTCTCTGCACCTGAGAGTTCTGCTATATTAAAGGAGGCTCATTGTCCACAGCCTGTCTGTTCAGGAAGTGTTCTCGTAATGGTGTCCCTTGGTCTCTCTTGTTGTGCCTTTGGTTATTTTATTTCCCTACTCATAGTGATATTTGGGACCCTTCACCATGTGTACTTTGACCTGTTTCTTGAGGTAGCCCTGGAAAGCAAAACAGACAGACAAACAAACAGGGAACAAAAGCATGCAAATGCACAGACAAATCAAACAAACAAGAAAACTGAAAGAAAAAAACAAAACAAAAACAACAAAAGACAAAGGGCAGTCTAAAAACATAAAACCAGAAATCTCAGCTACAATTAAAGAGCAGGGTGGAGGCAGTGCTGATGCAACAGCATATACAAAGAGAGAAATGACAGGGGTGGGGAGAAAGAGAAATTGAACATTGACCAGGCAGAGAGACTAAGAGGCTTAATTCAGAGAAAGAAAATGAGAATATAGTAGGAAAGGAGGAGAAAGGAATGGAGATAATGTTACCCAGTGAAATTATATAGTCTGATTATTCCAGAGAGAGAGAGAAAGGAAGGTAACGACGGAGGTGTAGACTATGCATCACGAGAATGGAATAAATGTGACTGTTTAGCAAATTTATAACCAGAGTGCCAGGTCCAGCAGAGGGGAGAGATAAGAATGAGATAATGGAGAATACATCTGAATAGCAAGAATTGATCTAGAATTAATCATGGCAATGCATCAATGCTGGTCCTGCCCTGGCCTCCAGAAAAAAAAAAAAACAGCTGTCCAGTGTGGATGGGCCTGGTTTGGTGTAGGCAGTTCTCACATCCACTGTTCGTCTGGAGGGCCACTCCCTGAGGCCCCACCTTGGTGATTGTGGGGAGAAAAATGGTGGCCCCCAGTCCCTTCTCGACCCAAGCATTGCAAATCACTCTTTTGCGTCCGATCTCCCTGTGCCGGGGCGTAGCCAAGGTGGGCCATGTTCTATGTCCCAAGCCCACACTCGTTTCCAAACCTTAGTCCACATGCTTTAATGATACCGCCTGAAATGTAATCCTGCAGGCCAGGGTGCTTACTAGCTGGGGAGAGAATAGGGGGAGTAGGGGAGCAGTTTCTCTTGATGCCGACTGGGACCAGGGCACCCAGCCCAATGATAGCTCTGCAGTTAGAGATAGGATCTCTCTCCAAATGCTCTGCGGTTAGAGGTGGGATGATAAGATCCCTCCCTCTCTGTCCTGGGCCGAGTTATTTCTCTTCTCCAGGGACAGTTCTATGAGCAGTTTCAGTCGCTCTTTCTCTTCCCCTCATCTCTCTGCAGAGGGGGCTCCCTTCTCTCTGAGTCTCCATGTCCCAGCTCGTTTTTATCTTCCTTAGTTCGCAATCACGCGCCTATGATGCTGTCTTTTAGTGGTCTCTGTCTCTTTTCCTTCCAGACTATTGCAGTTTGGTGTCTTGGCTTCTGTCTTTCTTTCTTTGAGAGATGCAGGCCAGAAGTACCAAACTCCCTATTTCTCCACCAGCTTGCCCCAGTCCTCTATACCACCTCTTTTTAATCCATTCATCAGTCAATGGGAACTTGGGCTGTTTCCATAATTTGGCTATTTTAAATAATGCTGCTATAAACATCAAAGTGCATGTATACCTTCAAATTAGTATTTTTATGTTCTTTGGGTAAATACCTAGTAGTGCAATTGCTGGATCATAGCGTAGTTCTATTTTTAACTTTTTGAGGCACTCCATACTGTTTTTCACACTGACTACACCAGATTGCATTCCCACCAACAGTGTAAGAGCGCTCCCCTTTCTCCATATCCTCACTTGTTGTTCCTTGTGTTGTTGATTTTAGCCATTCTGACTCAATACCATGCTGTCTTGATTAAATAAAACTTCAGCTCTTCAAAAGACAAATAAGTTTAAAAAGGAATTTTCAACAGGGAGAAATTATTCATAATCCACATGTCTTATGAAGGACTTGTAGCCAGAGTATATAAAGAGCACTAACAACTCAAAATCTATTCAACATTCCTTCATGAACCCCAAATTCATAAATTTTTGCAACGGTAACCACAAACAAATATAGAACCTTTACAACATCCTAAAATATTCCTTCATGTTCCTCCTTTTTCCTCAGTCTCTCCCTGTAACCTCCGGCAACCACTGGTCTGTTCTCTGTCCTGATTGTTTCTTCCTTTGCCAGAATGTCACAAATAGAATAGACTGACTTCTCTCACTTAGCAGATTGCATTTTGAAATACATCTGTTATTCTTTGTGTCAACAGTTCTTTTTATTGCTGAGTAATATTCTACTGTATGGATTTACTGCAGTTTGTTTATTCATTGAAGAACATTTGTGTTGTTTCTGGCTTTACCACTTATATTGTTGGTATTTCTCCAGTACCTGTAAGCAATGTTTTGTTGTTTTAGTGTAAAGAACTTGCACATTTTTGTTACGCCTATGCATAGCACTTTTATGTTTGTTAATGGTATTATAATGGTATTTTAAAAAATGTATTTCCTAATTTTTGGCTAGTAGTATATAGAAATAAAAGATTTTTGTATATCCCTTGATTCCAGCAGCATATCATTTAAATTATTTGTTAAATTTAATAGTTTGTGAGTTCTTTAAATTTTCTATGTACAGAATCATATTATGAGAAAATAATGACTTTTCTTTCCCCCTTTCCAATATTAAAAATTCTAATTTTTTTTCACATTACAGTATTACATTGACTAAGCCCTTTACCAAAATGTTATATTTGCAATCTGAGGTCAACTAATACCTCTAGCCTCAGCCCAGCAGCACAGGGCTTGTCTTTTTCTTTCCCATTTTTATATGTGCACATTTTTCATCTCCTCCCACATTGAGAAGCTTTGCTGTAAATATTATGGATATATTAGTGTATTTACTTATTTGTTCAACCCTAGGGTGCATGTACACATGCAGAAAGGCTTCAAAATTCCTGGAAAAAATAAACATATTACATGAAGTTCAAAATCAAATAGCAGTTTTTAGTCTTTATTTTTTTTTTAAGATTGTATATTTTAAAGTAATCTGTACACCCCAGTTGGGGCTCCGACTCACGAGACCAAGATCAAGAATCACATGCTCTACCGACTGAGCCAGCCAGGCAACCAGCAGATTTTTGTCTTCAGACTGCTCAAAGCATTATGTTCAAAAGTTTTATGAATTAATTGTTCTTTTTTTTCTTTTGTGTGATTATGGTGTCTATTTAGTAAAAAGTTAAATTCACTTGTTTCTCCTTGTTTTTTGCCATCCTTGCTGATTTGTTTTATTTCTGGAATATGTAAAACAATACAATTCAAAAAGTCAAAACTATACAAAAGTTACCTTCAAAGAAATCTCACTTTCATCTGTATCTATTCTAACCAGTTTCCACCTGCCTCCTGTAGGTAATCAAATTTCATTAGTTTCAGTTTTCATTGTTTCCGTTTTTCTTTTTGCAAAACCCAGAATGTATATGTGTGTGTATTCTTATTTCCCCTTTTTTCTCACACAAAAGACAGGGTAATATACCCACTTGCTTGCACTTTGCTTTAGAATGTTTTTTAATTTTAATTTATCCTGGAAAAAAAGTATCCAGGAAATCACATTTTATATGTTTACAGGATTTTTTTTTTTGCATTTATAGAGATTTCTTGTGTTCCTTTTTATAGCTTCATAGTACTCTATTGTGAAGATGTACTATATTTTATTGACTCAATTTCCTTTGTATGGGCATTTAATATTGTTTCCAAAATTTTACATTTATAATTAATACCCCAGAAAAGAACTGTGTTGGATTTTTTTTTTTTTTGCATCAGAGTAAGTTTCTAGAAGTGGAACTGCGAAGTAAAAAGCAATATAATTTTGTTATACATATATGACTCATTTTGTCCTCACAGCAACTTTATAGTATAGGTACTATTATTGTCCATGTTATAAATTAGTAAAATAAGAGATGCTTGGTTGGCTTAGTCAGTGGAGAACGCAGCTCTTGATCTTGGTGTTGTGGGTTTGAGCCCCACGTTGGGTGTAGAGCTTGCTTAAAACAAAAAAGAAATTAGTAAGATGAGTGAAACTTTATTGAAAATAAGTAATTTACCTAAGGTCATTATCAAGTAGAGTGACAGAGCTGGATTTATGTCTGTTAGACTCAGGGCACCTGAGTGGCTCAGTCAGTTGACTGCCAGTCTCTTGATTTTGGCTCAGGTCGTGATCCCAGGGTTGTGTGATTGAGCCCTGCATTAGACTCTGTGCTGAGCATGGAACCTACTTAAGATTCTCTCTCTCTCTCTCTCTCTCTCTCTCTCTCTCTCTCTTTCTCTCTCTGCCCCTCTGCTCTCTCCTCTCAAATAAAATAAAATAACAAACAACAACAACAACAAAAGGTATGTTAGACTCTACACATGAATCTGTTTTACCCTATAGTCCATGTGCTGTATACAGAACTGCTACTGCACCTTCTTTGCCTTTTTCTATGAATCCTCTTAAATATTCAATTTCTACCCTATAATTTGACATTTTGTGAAATCCAAAGAATATAAAGAAAGCCATGAACTCTCGACATAGTAACTTATTTTGGTATAGGTTTCTGGTATAGTGTCTCTATTATCTGTGGAAGAGATTCCTGATTTGCCATATTATTTGTTCTATTCAGACCCCACACAGCTCCAGTAAATGGGCCGTAAGAATGAGTGCCAATGGGTGGCAAGTGTCAGTGATGAGAAAGGGCCATGTAGGTCTGTAGATTTATCTACAGGTCTACTGTAGATTTATCAAGGTTGTTGTGCAGTGAGTTTGACTTAGAAGCCTTGGGTAGTATAGAAAGGGGATAAAAATCCTTCCGAATTAAATCTCACTCAAATATCTTTTCAGCAGATTAGGATTCTTGCACAGGAAATTTTCCATTGCATTTTCCTTCCATTTCAAATAGCTGCTACTGCCTGCAAAGAAAGGGATGTGTGCAGCCGCAAAGTCAGGCCTTTAGTCTTTAACTGTGAGGCACAGCCCAGTTGTACATTCAGGACATGGTATCCATGGCAACTTGCCCAGCAGCTTTTTAATGTTTCAACCTATCAAAAGATGATTTCTTTAGTTTTCTTTCAATTTTCTTCCTCTGCTTTTTGTGGTCTATAGTCATCACTGTTCCTGGTTCACATGGTGTTATTTCTCACTACACAATAAAAAAAAAGTTCAAGGATTATGTTAGATCGCCACTAGTATTTTTGCCAGAGGTAAATACATAAATCTTCATAATCCTGACTCCACTAATGAATGATCTTTGAACGGGGTGATAAAGCAAGACTGGACCAAATCTCATCTCTGTACTAGCTAAAGAAAACAAAGTTTGCTAAGCATATACAATTAGACACAAATTTCAAGTCATATTCATATACATGTAAACGATCGTTAGGTTCATTGTAGCAAAGTCTTGACTACTTGGATTGCTCAGGGATGGGAGATTGTAATTGATTTACTTTCCTGGTTAACCAAAAGCTAAGCAGAAAACCTTTATTTTTCAACCTATGTTACAAATTTCTCCAAAAGGTGCTAGTTTTCTCTCCTGTTTTAGCAATACAATCTCCTGGCTTTCTTCAATGCCAGAGAATCTGCAGTCCCGAGGGACTCATGACTCTGGAAGTCAGTGATCTTTGTTTGGAATCATGTATATAGCTGCAGAGACTGGAGGATGTTAAAGAGAGGGTTCGGTGTGTGCTGATGTCAAACATACTCTGAAAGTTTCTTTCATTTTGAAAATAAATCCATGATATCAGATTTTTTACCTGAGGCAAAAGCTTGTTTGTCTGAGGCAGCACAGTACTCTAGTTAATAGCATAGGCTCTGTTTAGTTGGGTTCAAATCTGGGCTCTAATTCTTTACTAATCATATGATTTTGAGAAAGGTCCTTAATCTCCCTAAGTCTCTGTGTCCTCATCAGTAAAATAGGGATAGCCATCAAACCTACTTTATAAAGTAATTGTGAGAAATAAATGTGACAGTCCATATAAACTACTTAGATCAGTGCTTACCTGATACATAGGAAGTACTCAATAAACATTAGTTATTGTTATTTCTCCAGAAGATGAAGTGTCAAGGTAGCATCTGATTCATCGAAAAACTCTCATGGCTCCGCTCACGGTAATTTCAATTATACTAAACAATACATTCTGAATGCCTCGGGAAAGCGAGTCTTTTACCAGGCAAAATTGTCTTAACGTAGTTGGAGTAACTATTTGGATTTGAAAGTAATAAAAATGTATGTCTTTAAAAATATTGTGTATTTCAGGTTTTCCAGTAGTTTAGCTTAGCCCTGCCTCCAGTGACTCACAATAGTGAGATTATATTGGGCATTGATTTAGCCATCTGTATGTGTGCCTTCGAATGTGTGCCAACACTGAAAACAATTCAAAAGGAAAAAAGGTAGGGTTTTTTTTAATTCCCTTTGCCTAATTTCTGATTTTAAATGGTTAGAAGATGCTTGGTTTTACAAGAGATTTTTTTGTTTGTTTCTCAGGTAGTTGCATTATGTTTTTGCATTGGCCTTTTTTACCTTCTATCACCTGAAGTGCATGTTCATTTCCTTAAAAAATATTTCCTAAAGGCCTCAATTATTTAAATAAAATAAATCTACATATATACACACACTAGTTTGATCTTGAACTTGCACAATTTTGCCGGGAGTGAATCTACTAGAGAAAGTCATATCACTGGAAAATTCACTGGAAAAAGTGATTAGAATTTCGTGTGGGGACTGCAAAGGCTTGAGAGAAAATTTTAGCTTTGAAACACTAGTATTTGAAGATATTTGTGTCTCATTCTGTTCTAATCCACCCTTAGGTGGAGTTTTTATGGAATCAGACTAACTCATTTATGCTCTTTCTTTCACACTTAACTGTTAATCCAGTCTCTCACCTCCACCACCACCTCAGTCACCACCTATGGCTTTCCCTGCTCTTTCTCCCCTAACTGTCCTCTCTGCCTAACTCAGTTTTTTGAGGGCTTAACAAATGTCTGTTTTTCTGAATGTGGTCCCTTTGTCCCTTTGTTTCTGCCCTAGAGCATGCACTTGTCTTTATAGTTGTTAAGGCCTCTGTTTACCATTATGTATGCATCGGTGAGTGACTGTGTGTGTCTTCCACGGAAGAATAAGAGTTTGGGTGTAATAGACTGCCTGCACTCTCTCTGCAAATGGTGCTTAAACGGGAGGGTAAGAACATCCTTAATCCCTTGTTGCTTTCCTTCTCAGTGCCACCTTAAATTTTCTGGCAGGATTCCCACAAAAGGAGGCCCTGACTCTGAGTGAAGGGTTTTCCTTCTCTTGTGTTTCATCCCTCTTGTCTGTTTTGAGAGCAGTGGCCCCTAGTAACTCACACTTGAACTCCCCTTTTCCTACCCATTTCCCTCCTCCCTTTTCTAGGCTGTGCCAAAATCCCCACAGCAACATCTAAAGGGAAAGGGGGTGGTGTGAGCAGGAGGGGCACACAACCAATCATTGGTTTGGAAAAAATATACAAGTTAATAAAATGTTGGCTCAGACATTGTTCCTGGATCTGTGGATGAATGTGAGTCTTATATGTACTAAAATGGAGAGATTAACAGTATCAAGCAATGGCATATTAATAAGAGACCTTTTGATTAAGAAGGAAAAATGATACCCAACTTAAAGCATACTTGAAACATTTCAGAGCACCAAGTTTGTTTGATGATACTGAAATCTCTCCC
This sequence comes from Helogale parvula, assembly GCA_004023845.1. Lineage (NCBI taxonomy): Eukaryota > Metazoa > Chordata > Mammalia > Carnivora > Herpestidae > Helogale > Helogale parvula. The sequence continues at coordinate 50,409 of PJEM01005351.1, forward strand.
AAGGATGTGTTAAAATTGAACAGAACATGGATTCCTCCAACAGGCAGGCTTACCTTTCAGTAACCTGCCATGAATTCCCATCACCCTGTGGAGCCACACAGAAAGCTATTTCTTCCAACAGAGACCTTTCCCTTAGTTATTTGACTAAGAAGATGGAAATCTGTATTCTAGTCCCATTTCTGCCATTGAACTATTGAGTGACCTAAGATATGTTGCTTAATATCTCTGTCCCAGCTCTTCCATGTATAAAGGAAAATTTCCTGTTTGCTCCTTCCACATACATTCACATAATAAGTAGGCAATATGAGGGAAAGTATGTGATTTACTTTAGACGGAATATTTTAGACTTTTATGAGACTACCATCAACCAAATCTGAAATGATTATCTCCTCAAATAATTGACCTCCAGTGGCTTGACATTATGAAAGTGCCTCAAAAACATTAATCAGAAAAAATAACTCTCCTTAATAGATTTAATTGCCATCCATATATCTCCTTTGTTGAAGTGTCTGTTTAAATCTTTTACTAATAAGATCAGTCTTACTCTTAAAAATAAGCTTTAATTTGGAGTATAATTGGCATGGAATATACTGCACATGGTTAAAAGTGCAATTTGATAAGTTTTGACCCTCATGAAGCAACACAACCAAGAGAATGAAAATATCCACCATTCCCAAATTTCCCCATGTCCTTTTGGGTTTTTTAAAAATGTTTATTTATTTATGTATTTATTTTGAGAGAGAGCACAAGTGGGAGAAGGAGCAGAGAGAGGAGAGAGACAGAATCCCAAGGAGGCTCCAAGCTGTCAGTGTGGAGCTTGATGTGGGGCTTGATCTCATGAACCATGAGATCATGACCTAAGTTCAAATCAAGAGTCAGGCACTTAACCGACTGAGCCACACAGGTGTCCCTACTCGTGCTCCTTTGTAATCCTTCCTCCATGTCCTTCCACATCCTTACCCATTCACAGGCAACCACGAATCTGCTTTATGCCATCACAGATTAGTTTGCATTTTCTAGAATTTTCTATAAATGAAATCATAGCATATGTACTCCTTTTTGGCTGGCCTCTTTCACTTGGCATAATTTCTTTCTAAGATTCATCCAAGTTGTTATGTGTGTCAGTCGTTTATTTTTTTTCATTACTGAGTAGTATTCAATTATATAATTATGCCTCAATTTGTTTATCCACTTATCTATTCATGAGCATTTCAGTTGTTTCCAGTGGGAGGCTATTACAAATAATATTGCTATGAACATTTAAACATTCATGTAAGAGTTTTTGTGTAGACATATATTTTTATTTCTCTTGTGTAAATACAAGACTAGACTGGCTGGGTCATATGGTAGGAATATATTTATCTTTATAAGAAGCTCCCAAACTATTTTCCTAAGGGATTGTACCGTTTTTACATTCCCACCATCAATGTATGAAAATTTCAGTTGCTCCACATGTTTTCCAACACTTGGTATACTCCATGGTTTTAATCTTATCCAGTTTAATATGTGCATAGTGGCATCTCATTGTGGTTTTAACTCCTGTCTCCATGATGACTAATGATATTGGGTATATTTCATGGGTTTTCTTGCCATCCATTTATTTTCTATGGTGAAGTATCTGTTTAAATCTTCTATCCATTTAATTTTTGTTGTTTGTTTCCTTATTGAGTTTTTTTTATTTAGGTTTGAGTTTATTATTTTAGAACTGTGAGCCAATTTAGTTGTAAAGTTAACTGAAGGGTTTTTTTTACTTTTATTTATTTTTTAAATAGTTTATTGTCAAATTGGTTTCCATATAACACCCAGTGCTCTTCCCCACAAGTGCCCTCCTCCATTACCACCACCTCTTCTCTGCCTTCCCCTCTTCCTTCAACCCTCCGTTCATTTTCAGTATTCAATAGTCTCTCGGTTTTGTGTCCCCCTCTCTCCCCAACTCTCTTTCCCTCTTCCACTCCCCATGAGTTTTGAGATTTCTTTGTGTATCTTAGATATAAGTCCTTTTTCAGATATGTGGCTTGGGAATCTTTCCTTTAGGTCTGTGCCTTGTCTTTCCATTCTTCTAAGAGGATTTTTGAAGAATAGAAGTTCTTAATTTGGATGAACTCCAGTATTTTCTCTTTTCTCTTGTGGATTATGCCTTTGGTGTTGTATCTAAAAATTCTTTGTTATGCCTATCCTAGATTCCTTGATTTGAAAGAATTCTCTAGAAATCATCAGGGGAGTTACTTGTCCTACCAGATGTTCTTAACCTGGAGCCCACGGACACAGTAATGTGCTATTAAATATTGAACAGTTGGCTCTGCTGTATAAAAGCCCTGGTTTATAGCATTTGCTGGTTTTCATGTCTAATTTCAAGTTTCTGGTCTGATGTCAACAAATGTGGAGTTGGAAAGAGATAGCATGATAACATGACATTATATAGTAATTTGCTAAAAACATAAAAGAGATATAAGTAACCTCAAGAGCATAGACATTAGTAGAATGCAATGAATTAGGAAATCATGAGTTTTAAGTGCTTATTAACTTTTCTTAATATAATTTATTGAATTATGAATTTATATAACTTATTGATTAACAGCACATGCATTTAGCAAACAGCTAAACTGCCTGAAAATTCAACGATTATCCCTTCAAGGCCACGTCATGCTAACTCCAAAACACCAGTATGTAGATTTCATGTGGGATGCATAAGCGGTCCATGGTTAGAGTTTAGGCTTTTTAAAATAATTTATTAAGAAAAAGTACATCTTTATTTTTATTAACCTCTAGGTGAAATTTTGAATTTCCTTTGCTCATGAATGTACTTTGAAAGTGTATGTAGGCCCAGTGTTAGATCTTGTATTTAAACTCTTCATTATTGTCATATGACTGTTTTAAAATTTTGATACTAAATTTTGTTGAACAGGTTTTATTTTTGTAATACTATACATTTATTTCATGCATTTAAAAAGGGCTTTATAGGTTTTACCATATTCTAAGGGAGGGTTGGGGTCCCTGGGTGGCTGATTCAGTTAAGCATCCAACTTCAGCTCAGGTCATGATCTCACAGTTTGTGGGTTTGAGCCCTATGTCGGGTGCTGTGCTGACAGCTAGGTCGGAGCCTGGAGCCTGTCTTCCGATTCTGTATATCTCTCTCTCTGACCCTCCTTTGTTCATGCTGTCTCTCTCCCTCTCTCTCTCTCTCTCTCTCTCTCAAGAATAAATAAAACACTTAAAACAAACAAACAAAAAAATCCCACTAGGTAGGGGTCATGACACATGTACACAAAAAAATTTTGGGAACTCTTGCAAGGGATTCCAGGTAAATGTATAGCATCCTTATTTATAAATAGCTTACAGAAAGCACAAGCTATAGTTTTCTTGCTTAGATCACTCTCCTAAATGTCTACCTTTTTCTTGTTACTTAATCCCTTATGTTATAATGAATTTGGGAATCATGTAGATATAAGTCCAAGCCCCAGTTCTGTGTTTATTGGTCACACGACTTAAAGAAACTTAATTTGGCTGTGTCTCATTTTTCAATTGTAAAATAGGGGCAATAATGCTCGCTTCAAAGGCATTTTTGATGAAGACAAAATGATTGCCTGGCATGCTCTAGGTGCTAAATAAGTATTTGCTTCTTTTTGTTTCAGTGGAAGAGGAGACTCACTGATATATTTCAGAGTGTCTAGTGCCTAATTCATCATATTATAATTATAAGAGGTTTTTTTTTTTCAATGTGCGGATATCCCTAAGTCTGAAGGGAATATTTACTCTTACCTGCTTTCAGTACTGATCAGTAGAGTCTACAGGAGTCAGCTGTTTTATGCTCACTTCAGCTCAAAGCTGGGGACCAGGAGGATTTCCGGGGAGAGGATGCTAGATTCTGGTTCTCCAGCTTTGAATGATATGCTATTTTAATATGCTTTTGACTCTAGGCCTTCACAGACTCTGGTCGAGATTCTGAGTGTCAAACATTACCTCAGTCAAATACACAGTCACCTCTTCAACTAAGCCCTGAGGGCAGGTCACAGCTTCCAGAACACTGATGTAGTAGTGGCTTTCCATCTTTCCCAGTATGTGGATCTCTTCCAGTGGTAAAAGTTCTGTGGATCACCGACACCTCCAGCTCTTCTTTGCCACAGGCAAAAACCAAAAAACCCCACAAATCCCCCAAAAATAAAACTGAAAGTCCTTAAAACTAATGGGAAGCCTGGCAGTACTTTAAATGAGACACCAATGAGATGATGTCTGGTTTAAATATCATAAGCGAATGGTGTATTCATGCCAGAAATCAAAGTGATGGCCTTGCCATGGTGCAAATGTCAACTTTACAAAAGATAAGTCTATGGACCTGCTCAGGATAACCTTTGGACACCGCTGGCAGTCCCATTTGAATACTCCATTTTGAGAAGTGCTACTTTCCAAGAGTACTTCATGCTCATTTCATCATACAGTAAATTCATTTTACTTCTTTACTTTCACTTCTCTTCATTTTTTGGTAGAGACAGCAGGAAATAGCGGAAAGAGTATCAAATTTTCAAACAGATCTTACTTTGAACCTTTCTGTGCTAATAACTAGCTATGGTTAATGTTGATAAATTTTCTCAGCTTCTGTGAGCTTCAGATATGTCCTCTGCATAATGGATATATCTATTCCATAATGTCGTTGTGCGGGCTACTAAAATAATGTACTTTATGTGGCCAGGACATAACATATAGCTAGCTCTCTAATTCACTTATCGTCTTCCTCTTTTGGGCCACCAAACTAAAATAGAATAAACCACAAAGAAGCCAACACTGGACTGGTGTCACACATAAATTTTAGATATCTATGCTCTTTTATTGCATCAATCCCTTCAGTCTTGAGCCTGGACTTTGTAGTACTTTATTGAAATCCCTGTATTTGTAAACAGTTGCCATATCCTCCACTTCTTATTTTTCTGACATAACCACTTTGCTAAACTCTTGTTTTGCATCATTCTAAATACCTGCTACTCAACTCTATGACTAATAATACCGAGTCTGCTAGAGAAAACCACACATATGTGCACATTGGGGTTGCTGCAGATTTGTGTTCTCCAATTTGGCTCTAGTCACTACCTTTGTTCAAACCTCATAGTAACCATTCCAAAACTTCCTTCCCCACCATCTCCCTACTCTCTTTAGAAGCTTATTTAAACTCATATTTCACAGAGAAAATTGAACTGATTATGGATGGACTTTTTAAATTTCCCACACCTAAAAATTATCTTTATCTGTGTTCACTTCCCTTTCCTTCCCTCTGGTCTCAATAAAGGAAGTTTCCTTCTCCTGTCCAAGTTTAATGTCTGCACCTGGCTTTGTTGCCTATCTCTTAATATTTCTTCAAGAACTTCATTTTATCAGCTATTCTCTCTCTTCTTTGTATCTTTAATATATCTTAATTCTTTCTATCAACATATAAACAAGTTCAAGTTGCTGCCATGTTGAAAATTCAGTAATGCTCTCTGGACCCTACATCACCCTCAACTTCCACCCCCTCTCTCCCCTTTTCTTCTTTCACAAGCTTTTTAAAAAGTGATCCACATCACTCCTTCCAATTCCTTTCTAATTTCCCATTGTCTTATCAGACCATTATAAACTACTCTTTACCCCTAAATCTCCATGGAAACTGCTCTCCTAAAGGAAACAAATGCTCTAATAGCCATAGCCAATAGACTCTTTTCTGATTCTCATATTACTTGTTCACTCTGGGTGAATTCGGCACTGTTTTAAGATTCCCTTCTTGAAACTCTGCCCTATGTAGACTCCTGATAAATTACTTTTAATCCCACCTTTCGGGCTTCTTTGCTGGCTTCTCTTCCTTGGTCTGTTGATTTAATGATAGTCTTTTTTTTTTTTCTAAAGCATCTTCCATGGCCCCCTTATTTTTTTAATCTATACAATACCTGAGAAATTTGTCTTCATGTTTGTAACTACCACTGATAAAATTGTTAAATCTCTATCACAAGCCATATCTCCCTACTGTTTCAACTCCCTCTTGGTCTTCTCCATTTAGGTGTTCCACTGATACCTCAAAGGTAACTCAAAAATTAAGAAATGAACTCATCTTGGGATGCCTGGGTGGCTCAGTTGGTTAAGCATCCAACTTGAGCTCAGGTCATGATCTCACCACTCATGAGTTCTAGCCCTGCATTGGGAGCTGTAGTGATAGCTCAGAGCCTGAAGACTGCTTCAGATTCTGTGTCTCCCTCTCTCTCTGCCCCTCACCCACTCATGCTCTGTCTCTCTCCATCTCTCAAAAATAAATAAACATTAAAAAAAGAAATGAACTCATCTTATTCCTAGACCTGTTTCTTCTCCAATATTTATTTTCTTTTTATTTTTTAACACAGAGCCCGACGTGGGGCTTGAACTTACAAACCATGAGATCATGACCTGAGCTGAAGTCAGACGCTTAACCAACTGAGCCACCTGGGCCATTTCTCATCTTAGAGAATGACAACACTAACCAAACCTTATACCTAGGTTTTGACTTAGATATTTCTTTCTCCCTCACTTTCCATCCACATTGTGCCAATCATAAGCTGGTTTTCCTTTAAATCCATTCTTCACCTTTCTTTGCTCTATTTTTGCAGAGGAGTTGATCCTGCAGAATGTGTTTCCCGAGTTTTCATGTTAGGTGCCTTTGATTGGATTGAACAATAGGAAACACTAATAGGAAATTGCAGGATGGGAGAAAAGGAGAATCCAGTGTCTCTTGGCAGCAGCTGGGTCTCCTCCATGTCTTCAGCTAACACTAGATGAGCGTCCTTTGATCCAACTTCCATGGGGTGACCTCTGCTCTTCCTGTCTTGTAAAAAATATCCCTTTCTGTTGTCCTTTCAGCCTTGGGAGTGGTAGGGGCTTTCTGCTATTGCTAATCTCTGTATATCTTCAACATACGTTGTGTGTCATCTCAGTTATTCCATCACCAATGTAACCTATTATTGTATATAATTCCTTTTGTTTTACTTAAAGTGCTTTCTATTTTCCTGTTTGGGCCATGGATTAATGCATCCATTCACTAAGCATTATAGATGCTGTCTCCTTAACAGCTTTCATGTCTGTCTGCCCTTTCCAGTCTCCCTGCTACTGCCCAAGTGTAGTCTTTACTTTAGTCTTTTCCTAAGTAGCTCCCCTTTTATCTAAACTAATGATTTTACTCCACTGCCTAAAACCTTTCAATAACCCCCATCTAGAAATTTTTCCCAATTATCAGTCACTTTGTACATCTGTCTCATAACTTTTGGCTCTGTGTACCATCTGTACTATTATAAAGGTAATATTTTTCTTTAAATATATTCACTGAAAAAAGGTTTAGCTTTGCCCCAAGCAAACTTTGGGTTTGAAGGTCAAGTGTTTTTTCTTAAGACACTTTAAGATAAATACCAAACTATTAAAATAATATTTCTCCATATACCATTCCTCATACATATAGTATACTTTGAGGCACACTGGTCTATTAGATCAAGCCAAAAGTTTTTGCTGGTGTTTATAAGGTCTTTCTGATCTGGCTTTTGAGCCTTACTTTCCCATCTTCCCAATTGGCCCTGTTCTAGCCTCCTTCTCTGCCTCTGGTTCAAACTGATTACCTAGTCTTTCATGATACCTTCTATGCCATATATAGATACATTTTTTTGCACTTATCTATTTACATGTCTTTTTGTCCCTAGTAAACTAGTTTAAGAAAACCATTTTTGATTGGTGATATATATATATATATATATATATATATATATATATATATATATATATATGATACACACACATACGTCATTTTGGAATACTAGATTATAGTGATTGATCCTTTCCAAACATGTAACCTCTTCTTAAACCAGAATAACATCAACTTTGTTGAAAAAGTGTCATTTATTTATTTATTATCAGACCAGATTGAGTCATCACTATAAATGACTATTTTATTCTTTTCAGTTTCATTTAACATATGAGCTCACCTTGGTAAAATTTGTTAAACTACCAGGCATAGACACTGAATTAGTTTGCACTCACATTTCTTTCAATATGTATTTTGGTTTTCAGAGTATAATAAAAGCACTCAAAGAGGAGAAAAAAAGCTATGCTTCTTTTTTTTTTTCCTATGCAGCAGTACAGGTTGGACTGACTTCTGATTTTTTGATTTTCTGCTGAGGGCAAGGCTCAAAGTAAAGATGAAAAAAGGTAGTTACAAGTTTTTACAAGTAACAGCACAGACTCATAGAGCTAGATGGTACCTCAGAGATTAGGTCAAGAGAAAGGGAAATTCCAGACTAAGTAAGGATTTGTGTGTGTGCGTGCATTCATGTGTGTGAAGAAATGGTAGAAATATTCCTATTTTGAGGTCTCTTCCTTATTAGCACACAGTTCATACATACAATTGCTTTGACTGTTTGTGCCAAGAAAGGCAGATCAACACGCAGGCCTGGGATCACTCCTAACCCCCACAGAAGACTACAGTGACCTGACCCACATTTATATTCATGTAGATGTGATTCAGAGACTCTATGGATCCCCAGCTAGCCATACTCTCCCATGATAGCCTTCTGGAACCAGAATCTCTCTAGAACTCAGCTTACTCACAATCACATTGATTCTGCATTTCTTTTCTTCCTTCTTTTTTTTTTAACCAAATATGCTATTTATTTACTTATTTTAATGTTTATTTATTTTTGAGAGAGAGAAAGACAGAGTATGATCAGGGGAGGGGCAGAGAGAGAGGGAGACACAGAATCTAAAGCATACTCTAGGCTCTGAGCTGTCAGCACAAAGCCCCATGCAGGGCTCAAATTCACAAACCATGAGATCATGACCTGAGCCAAAGTTGGACACTTAATAGACTGAACCACCCAGGTGCCCCAAACAAATATGCTATTTAGTCATGATCAGTTTCTTCAAATAACCCTAGAGTAGTCTGGAGGATTCCCTGTTTCACAGATGGGAAATTAAATTGGAGCTTGGGAATAGAAATATTGCTTAGGAAGACAAAAGCAGTACTAGGGCTAAGAATGAAACTGCCAACAATGGTAATTCTAGATACCAGAACTATATGTCTATAGGCTGAATAGCACACATTTGATACAATTCTCAACTTTTTTAAAATAAAAATTGACCTCTGCTTTGTTTTTTTGATTCCTGATTTGTGGTCCAGTCTTAATGAAAAACAAAACAAAACAACAACAACAGAATCATCAGGAAGAAACTAAGGCTATATAATTAGCCAACAGTCTACTCTTTCAGATTCAGTGACAGATTATCATATAAGTAGATAATGCCTCTTCCCCTTCTTCCCCACTCTCTATATTCCCTGGTCATTAGACAGGGATAAGACAGGAAGTGAAACACAAATCTCTACATTTACTTAATTGTCAAGAGTTCTGATAAAACTTGTGAGTAGGAAAGAGGTTGAAATTAATGGATAAAAATAAACTGCAAAATTACCTGTAGAATTACACTTAATCCATACTTTGTCGGTTCCCAATGACCTTGGTTAATTAAGAATTGGCTGCCTCCACAATGTTCTTTTCTGACAGAGGTGTCTATCATGAGAGGGTATTGTGTTATCTCTCTATATTTTTCATCCAAGAAAACATTTTGCTAAAGAAAACATTCAGTACAATGGGAGATAAGTACTAATAGAGTAGTAGGAAGACCAATCTTATTTTTAAATTATCTTCAGTGATTGAGTTTTGGAAAATAAAATAAAATGTCAGTGTGTACATGGAATGATATACATCTGGGCAATTTTTCTGCCAGAAATAAAATGAAAGTGGGCACAGGGGAACTTTACATACAGAAATCTGGTGTACTTGGGCTGTATACAAGTAATCTTTTTGGAGAAGTAGCTGAAAAAAAACCGCTCTGTATCCTTTCAGAGATGCACTAAGGAGATAGAGAATGGGAGTTCTCAAAGTATCCTGCTAACCTGCCTCTACAAACAGAAACTAGAAACTAGTGTTGATTTCCATTAGCAGGATCCTTCAGCTCACAGACCCATTTTCTCGCCTCATTGGCAACTCACTTTAGAAGGACTGGGCTTTTCTAATAAGCATCTCATTTGGAGTTTGTTTGCCAAGACAGGACTAGACTTTCAAGTTTATTTTCTTAAGGTACTACATTATCTCTCACATCGCATGCCTAAAGAATAAGTTTGTGAGAAGATAAGTATCGACGGGCAGCCAAAGACATTTGGGACTCTGATTCAGGAAATGGGTAAGTGAACTGATGTTTTTAACCATCTTAAAAAGTTTTTGAATGAAGGCAGGTGGTAGTCATGTACTGGAAAATGTACTAATAAAACAGACAACAGAGCAGTGACATCTAGAAATGAAGTCATGTTACAGGACAAAGTGATGTGTTATATTAGAAGAGAAAATAAATCTGAAATTTAGGAAATATCTTGATGATCCAACTAAAATAACAAAAGACATTTTTCTAAAGAAACACCCACTTAGTGGTGGACAGCAACCACTTACAATTGTTGAGTGTCATGGAGTGCCACTGAGTGCCAGTGATAGGGCTAGGACTTGGGTAGAAGAAAAGGAGACAGAGAAGAGAGCAAATAAATAGAGCAACTGAAAATAAAGAAGGATGAAAAAGAAGGTGAAGAGAAATACATAAGAAAGGAATAGCCACCAATAATTCTTCTGATTATCATCCTGTAGTAGCAAGATGATAAAATATGCCTGACAGTTTTAAATATAAAAGATAAAGTAAAAACATTGTTTATAAAAAAAGTTTAGATTTCAGTGCTGTTGTTGTATAACAGGCTAAAGTGAACTTAGTTTCAGAATAGTTGGGTAGCTACAGAGGTACCTGGCCAGCTCAGTCAGAAGAGTGTGCAGCTCTTGATCTCGGGGTCATGAGTTTGAGCCCCACATTAGGTGTAGAGATTACTTTTTTAAATTAATTAATTAATTTTAAAATTTACATCCAAATTAGTTAGCATATTGTGCAACAATGATTTCGGGAGTAGATCCCTTAATGCCCCTTACCCATAAATAAATAAATAAATTTTAAAAAGAATAGCTTAGTAGCTATAAAAACTGTTCTTTTTAATAGTTTGTCCATAGCCTACCTTAGTGGTACTTAATACGAACTTTTTTACGCTTCCAAGGAGGGCATTCTGTTTCTTCATTTTTAAAAATCTGGGCATTAGTACATTGTATAAGACTCTTTAGTGAGACTAACAATTTAATAAGACTAGTAAATATGTTATTAAGACTAATAAATACTCAAATAGACTCTCTATATTAAAAACTAGGGGCATCTGGGTGGCTCACTCAGTTAAGCATCTGACTTTTTAAAAAAATTTTTTTAAAGCATCTGATTCTTGATTTTGGCTCAGGTCATGATCTCATGAGTTCATGAGATCGAGCCCTGGGGTTTCATACTGACAGGGTGGAGCCTGCTTGGGATGTTCTCTCTCTCTCTCTTTCTCTCTCTCTCTCCCTCACAAAATAAATAAATAAACTTAAAAAAAGGAAAGGCAAAATTAAAAAAGATCCTTTACATAAAATGTCTGGTAGGAGTTATCTTAAGAGTTCAATGTTAGTCAGCTTGCTGCCAAAAGATTTACATGCTAAGATACATTATTTTCCCAAGGCATAAGAAAAACTTGGCATCCTTCTAAACATTGATGGTGGCACAGCATATGCCACTATCATTGCTATCTTTGCTTATTCCACTGCTTTTCAGCATCAATATTATTGAATGACTGAAACAAACAGAACTATAATAGTCTGATGAGGACATTGTTACATTAGTTGTAGAGCTGTGCTATCTTAGAACAATTTTGAAGAATTCATAAGTAGTATGTTGTAGAGTATACAGAGTATGTTCTCTCTATAGAGAGTTTATTGTCAAACCCTTCAAACTTATTATTTGTTAAAACTTTAGAAAATTAAAGCACAGTGATATGGTTAAATACATGGTTAAAAACTCAAATAGCATAGAATGGTTTAGATGGGGAAAATAGACAATCCTCCCCTGCCCACCTTCAATTTTTCTCCCCAGTAACCATCACTTTTTTTACATTTATTTTTGAGAGAGACAGAGACAGCATGAGTGGGGGGGGGGCTCAAAGAGAGAGGAGAGAGAGAAAATCCCAAGCAGGCTGCACACCACCAGCACAGAGCCTGACGCAGGGCTCGAACTAATGAAACTGTGAGATCATCATGACCTGAGCCGATACCAAGAGTTGGACGCCCAACCAACTGAGCCACCTAGGCAACCCCCCAGTGACAATCACTTTTAACCTTTTCAAACATTAAAATTTTTCTCCTTTATGTTGCCATTTCTTAAATGACTTTAGGTATTGTTTATTGACATCCTGCTATGTCAGATGAGAATGTGCTGAGTTTACATAAATCCCTACCCAGTCCCAACTGTCTCTATCCCCGTATAATTTATGTCCCTATCCTCGGTTCTACCACTAGTTACCTCTGAAATCTTAACTATAATGAAACATCAATATCTGGTTCCATGTTTCTTGGTTCCCCATTCTGTAAGACAAATTTAAGCATTAACCCTCCTACTCTTCCTTTCACTGCTCCTCATAAGCCCCTACCCTTTAATCAATGTCAGCTGTACATTTATTTTTGCACTGTCAAGATTGGTAGTATTCACATTCTGTTAGGTGACCACAGTTAAATGTCTTGTGATTTATCAGATAGATTGTTCTAGAAGTCAAATACCAACAAGCAGATGTGTACATGATTATAACTGTAGTGTTCACTGTGTAACTGCATTGTGTGCTTAAATTATAATTGCTTCTGTAAAGGACCATTGCTATGGTCCTGTACCATTCAATGGCGAATAGTCTAAGGATCAAGTTCAAATAGATTTTCCTATTTTTCTACTCCCCCAATTGCTTTGATCATACCCTCAGGTCATTATAAACATTAATCATAACATCAGTGCCCCTCCTTTCTTTGCTAGGTATTATTGGCATACCAAGCACTGGGCACTGGGAGGAGTCACCACAACTTTAGAGTAACTGCAACAATTAAGCAGCTCTACACCAACAAAATTTTTTAGGAAGGAGCAGTTTGTCACTGACATTAAAGAAAAATTTTAAATGTTTATTTACTTTTGAGAGACAGAAACAGTGTGAGCTGGGGAGGGGCAGAGAGAGAGAGGGTGACATAGGATTTGAAGCAGGCTCCAGGCTTTGAGCTGCCAGCACAGAGCCCAATGCAGCGCTTGAACTCAAGACCCGTGAGATCATGATGTGAGCCAAAGTCAGACACTTAATTGACAGAGCCACCCAGGTGCCCCTGTTTTTATTTACTTTTCAGAGAGAGAGAGAGAGAGAGAGAGAGAAAGAGAGAGAAAGAGAGAGAGAGAGAGAGAGAGAGAGAAAATGAGCAGGAGAGGGGAAGAGAGAGAGAGAGGGAGACACAGAATCTGAAGTAGGCTCCGGACTCTGAGCTGTCAGCATAGAGCCAGACATGGGGCTCAAACCCACGAACCAGGAGATCATGACCTGAGCCGAAGTCAGATGCTTAACCAATTGAGCCACCCAGGTTCCCCTCACTGACATTTTTTAGAATGCTGATACATGGTGGTAACAAAAAGCTGACCAACTCCAACTTTTACTCAGTTTCACTATGGTGTTTTAATTATACACACACACACACACACACACACACACACACACACACAAATATATATGTAATGCATCCTCTTCTAGCCTCTACCCAAAGAAAATGACTCTTACTGCCCTGAGCCTTGGTATACCAATGCTAATGACTATTCTTCCAGAGTCCTCTTCTATCTTCCATTTTCTAACATGGGCTGCTGTGTAGTGACTGTCTTAGGACTTCTTTTTCGTACTATGCTGATTTAGATCTACTTCTTCCAAGATCCCACAACATTCTTTTTCTTTGGTCTTTCATTTCGCTGTGACAATTGTCAAGTAATATCTAAGAAAAGATGCCTGGGAGGCCACCTTTCTCAGTCTTTTCATATCTGAAAATGTCTTCATTGCATCATCTTTCTTAGTTGATATATATGCTTGGTTAAAAACTCTATGCTCAATATAATTATTCCTCATAACTTTGTAGGTATTGTTCTATACCCCCTCTGACTCTTGTTCATTTGGGTGTAAACTTTTTTTTTTCACTAGAAATTCTTATAATCTTTTTATTCCTGTTTTTTTTGGAATGTTATGATGGTGGTTATTATTTTGGGATTATCTTCAGTTCCACATATTCTATTTCCCCAAAGATATTTTTTATTAATATGATTTTTTTGTTTTAGGTTAGAGGTTTTCCTCAGGTGTCCTTTGATTGGTGATTATCCATCTATATTCATGAATGAGAAAATAGAAAGGCTGACTAGAAGCTCAGTATTTGTGAGCAGGACTTAGGGTTTGCCAGGCTTTGATTTGGGTGAACAGGTAGTGAATTAGTAGTCTCAGGAACCCTAGAAGCCAGAATGAGGAGGGTTTATTCTGAGATGTCAACTCCCACACTAACTCTTTAGGTTTTTTTCAGGCCGTCATTGCGTGAGGGTAAATACTCAGCTTCATGGAATTCTATGTGGGGGGAATGGGAAATGTGTGGTTAGGGGGTCAACATTTCCGTACAGAGACCTGCATCAATTCCCCCATTTTCAGCTCACTTCCCACTCCCACTCTAAGGTTTTCATGAAAAAAATTTTTCTCCAAGTGTTTGCTAGGGTATTGCTCCTTCTTTTCTTCTTTGCCAGATACCATTCTTGCATTTACTTTTTTGGTTTCCAGAAATTTGTTGAAGTCTCTTATCTACTGCAGCCTGTTCCATTCTGTTTGCATTCCCTGACTCCCTGACCAGTAGTTTTTGAGCACTTACAGGACTCTGTACCAGGTGCTATTCTAAGCACTAAGGGCATGATAGAGAAAAGAATAAGTGGAAGAGTCAGGTATTAAGGACACAGTAGCAAAAGGACAGTCAGTCCAATAATAATAAGACAACAAATAAATAAGGCAATCTCAGAGAGTATTAACTTCTATGAAGAAAATAAACAGAGTAATATGATATAGACATCTGGTGAGAGGTTTTAGAGAAACTAGTCAGGTAAGGTATCTGATTTGACCCTAAAATCATGGAATCCTAAATCAGGGAAGATCATTTTGATTTGAAAAATAGAATGATGAGAAGGAGCCAGCCTGGATAAGGTCTGAGGAAGGGCACTCAAGGCAAAGGGGAACAGCCTTAAAGCAGAAATACCTTAAGGTAGGAAAGCCCCCAAGGGGCCAAAAGAAAATTCAAAATGGCTGTAGATCAATGAATAAATAAGACTTAGAAATCTTATTTAAAAGGGGGGGGGTACCTGGATGGCTGAGTTGATACAGCCTGAAACTCTTGATCTTGAGGTTGTAAATTCAATCCCCAAGTTGGGTGCAGAGATTACTTAAAAATAAAAAAAAGTCTTTAAAAAAAGAAACAAAACAGCGTTAGGAAATGGGGTTGGAGAGTGAAGCAGATAGTCCTGAAAGCATGGGAAGAAGTTTGTATTTTATTGTAAATGTAAAGAAAGACCATTGTGGGGATTTCCCCCAGGAAATGATACAGCTTGGCCCTGTGTTTCGTACTTTTAAAAAAATTCTGTAATGATCATTTTAGTGATGTTTGAATGTAAAAAGCAAATATAATGTAGTTTTAAGAGAATGAACTTTGGAGGGGCGCCTGGGTGGCTCAGTTGGTTGAGTGTCCCACTTTGACTCAAGTCATGATTTCATAGTTCATGAGTTTGAGCCCCGTTTTGGGCTCTGTGCTGACAGCTTAGAACCTGGATCCTGTGTCTCCCTCACTCTCTGCCCCTCCCCTGCTCATGCTCTGTCTTTCTGTCTCTCAAAAAATGCATTAACTTTTAAAATATGTAAAACACAAAAGAGAATGGAATTTGGAAACAAATTATTTGTTCTGCCATCCTTGAGACTTTAGGCATGATGGTTTGCCTCTTTGTGTCTCAAATTTCTCATTTGTAAAACAGATAATGATGGCACCCATGTGATATAGTTGTGAGAATTACTATAATTAAGGTCTGTAAAATACTTAGGGCAGTGCCTGGTAGATAGAACTATACAAGCGTTAACCATTTCTAATATTGTTGTTATTATTATTGGAAAGAGGGGTGATAAATATATTTAGTCAATCAACTCTCTTGAACAAGAAACCCAAAGGTGTTGATTTGCTTACATAAAATAGAGTTTTTTACAGAGGGCCAAGGAAAAAGTCCATTTGTCTATTACATGCCATTATATGTTGCAAAAGTTAAAGGAAAAGAGTCTTTATAACACTTGCTTTTTTTCTATATCTTTATTTCATATATTCTTCAGAATTTAAGTGGAGATCATTTGATAGGATTCTTTCTTTTCTGTACATATATACACATGATTTTAAAAAATCAAATACTATAGGGGTGCCTGAGTGGTTCAGTCGGTTAAGCGGCTGACTTCGGCCCAGATCATGATCCCGCACTTCGTGGGTTCGAGCCCTGTGTCAAGCTATGTGCTGACAGCTTGAAGCTTGGAGCTTGGAGCTTGGTGCCTGGAGCCTGCTTCAGATTCGGTGTCTCCCTCTCTCTTTGCCCCTCCCCTGCTTGCACTCGTCTCTCTGTTTCCCCAAAATAAATAAATACTAAAATTTTTTAAAATCAAATACTATAGTCTTACAATGAAAAACAACCATTCTCTGCCCAATTTACATCTACTTCCCTTTCCCCATATACAAACAATTTTGACTTTTTAACTCTTTACTCCATAGCTTTAAGTAATATGCTTAGACCATTATTTTTAATATTTAAGTCTTAGATAATACCTATTTATTTCCAGATATGACACATGAAGATTTCCTTCTCTTACTCTACTACCACATCAGGTCCCCAATTGTCCTACTATAGTATTAGTAGAATTATTAGTTAAATCAAGAAACAGTTTTTACATTATTCTGGATACTCAAATATTTTTCACTTCAGAGGCAAGTTCGGCAATGTGCTGAGCAGCTATTTTCTTATAGTTCCTAATTTTCTCCCTTTTCACTCTGCAATGTCTTCCTTAAAATGTCTTCCTGTTTTATTCCCCAAAGGTTCATCATAACAAGTCTTCAATCTTGATCCCCATATCTCCAGGAAAAACTCTGTCCAATTGCATTAAATAGTGTAATTACTCTCTCCATAACTGTCACCCTGGATGGTTGTTTTGGACTGGATATACCATTTCCTGAATCTCATACCTATTGTCTCTTTGTTCATTTTCTATTTATTTATTTATTTTTGCTAGTGTTCATTCTCAACTAACTTCCTAAGATAAGGTGAATGGGAAACAGATGAACATAGGGGGAAAAAGAGAGAGGCAAACCATAAAACAGACTCTTAACTGTGGAGAACAAACTGTGGGTTGCTGGAGGGGATTTGGGCAGGGGGATGGGTTAAATGGGTGATGGGTATTGAGGAGGGTACTTGTGATGAGTACTGGGTGTTATACTAACAGTTTGGCTAAATATAGAAATTTTGGTTGAAAATAATGTTCCCTACGAATTTTTAAATTATTGCACTATTATCTTCCAAGTATTCAGAACCAGAGAGAAAAACAAAAGCCATCCTGATTCTCACTTGTTTTTATTTTTTCACTCTTTATTACTTTATTTTATTTTATTTTTATTTATTTTAAATTTTCTTTTAAATTACAGTATAGTTACTGTACAGTGTTATATTAGTTTCAGGTGTACAATAATATAGTGATTCAACACTTCATACATTATCCGGTGCTCATCAGGGACAAGTGACCCCTCAACCCCCATCACCTATTTCACCCATTCCCCCACCCCGCCTCCCCTCTGGTAACCATCAGCTTGTTCTCTATAGTTAAGAATCTATTTCTTGGTTTCTCTCTCTCCCTCCCTTTGCTCATTTTTATTCGTTTCTTAAATTCCACATATGAGTGAAATCATATGGTATTTGTCTTTGATTTAGTTTGCTTAGCATTATTCACTTTTTAAATTGTTACTTTTTTGTTTTTTTTAATATTTATTTTTTGAGAGAGTTGAAGTGGGGGAGGGGCAGAGAGAGAGGGACAGAGGGTCTGAAGTGGGCTCTGCGCTGACAATCTGATAGCTGGGAGCCTGGTGTGGGGCTGGGACTCCGGGACTACAAGATCACGACCTGAGCCAAAGCTGGACTTTAGACCAGTCGCGCCACTCAGGTGCCCCAATTGTTCTTTTTAATTTGAAATTTTTAGGAACTTCTCTGTTCCTGGTATTCTGAAATTTATAAGATTTAGTGTATTTGTGTTTGTGTGTGTACGTGTGTGTTTGTTTTTCATTTGCTCTTTTGAAAACTTGATGGACTTTTTCAATCTGGTAATTATGTCCTGCAGTTCTAGGAATATTTCTTAAATAATTTCCTTCCCTCCATTTCTCTATTCTTTATGGAACTCTTATTGTCTATTGTCAGACCTCTGGATTTATCTTCAGATTTATTTATTGTCTTTAAAAAATAATCTTTCACATTTTACTACAAGAAATACAAAAATATTTGAGGAATCTCTATGTATCTTGTTATTGATTTCTATTTTATACTTAGCTGCTTGGAGAATATACTCTGTAGATATCAATCCTTAGAAATCTATTGGGACTTGTTTTATAGCCCAACATATGGTTTTCTTCTTTACCAAATTTGTGTTTTGTTATTAATGGGTCTGATGTTCCATAAATGTCAATTAGATCAAATGGTTGATGATGTTAAATCTTCTATAATCTGATTTTTTGCTACATGTTCTATTGATTACTGAGAAAATGGTGTTAAAGTCTTCACATTTGTAAATATGTCTATACTTTCCTTTATTTTCCAGCAATTGCTTCATGTATCTAAGGACTTTTCATTAGGTGCAACACATTTAGGAATGTAATCTTTTCTTGATTAATTAACCCTTTTATCATTATGAAATGTTCACTTTATTTCTACTATTTCTTTTCATCATGAGTTCTATTTTATCTGATATTAATATAGTCATAACATCTTTTTTTATTGAAGTATAATTAAAATACAGTGGTGCATTAGTTTCGGGTGTACACAGTTCTGTACATTACTCAGTGCTCACCACAATAAGTGTAGTCACCATTTTTCACCAACCAACATTATTACAATACTATTGACTATATTCCCTATGCTGTACTTTTTATCTCTGTGACTTATTTATTTTATGACTGGAAGTTTGTGCCTCTTAATCCCCTTCATCTATTTCACCCATCCCTCTCCCATCAACTTCCCGTCTGGTAACTACCAGTTGGTTCTTTATATTTAAAGAGTCAATCTTTTTATTTGCTGAATTTTTTCTTTGTTCATTTGTTTTGTTTCTTAGATTCCACATATAATTTGGATTATATGGTATTTGCTTTCCTCTATCTGACTTATTTCACTTAACATAATACCCTCTAGATCCATCCATGTTATTGCAAATGGCAAGATCTCATTCTTCTTTATAGCTGAGTAATATATTGTTGTATATATGTATGTATACATACAAAATATATATACATATATTCAAAAATATATGTATATACATATATACAAAATATATGTGTGTATACATATATACATTGTATATATGTTATATATATTTATATGCACATATACAAACAAAATATATATACACAAAATATATATCCGTATATACATATATACATACATCCATACATATGCCACATCATATACACCACATCTTGTTTTTTATGCTTAGGGTTTTCATAAATATCTTTTTTCTTCCATCCATTTTGAGCTTCTTTGTGTCTTCATTGTGTGTATCAAGTAAGAAACATATGATGGAGTCTTACTTTATCAACCAATTTGACAATCCTGTCTTTTAATTGCAGCATTTAGTCTAGTTACCATCGTGGTTCTTGATTTCTTTTTATCTCATCTGTTCTTTTTTTTTTCTACTTTCCTAAACATATTTGGGTTAATTTGTTAAGTATTTCAGTATACTTCTCACTGACATTTTAGTTATTCTTCTTTATTTTGTTTTTAATGATTATAGTAGAAATTATAAATAAATCATTAACTTACCACATTATATATTCAAAATATACTGTATTATTATCTAATAAATTTGTAAAAATATACTTCCAATGACTACTTTCCCACCCTTTGGGTTCTTGTCACATGTTTTGTTTTCACATATGCTGTAAATTGTGCGTTTCTTAATTGTTATGTTTACATTAAATATCCAACAGTCTTGTAAAAGATTTAATAATGTATATGTAAAATATAATAATAAATGTTTAAAAAGTCATTTATATTATTGACCAAATTTACTCTTTCTGGTGGTTTTTATTTCTTCTTGCATAACTAGCTTTCTATCTGATTATATTTCCCTTCAACCTATTTAATTCCTTTCAGTATGTCTTTTAGTGTAGGTTTGTGGGACATGAAACCTTTCAGCTTTGTATAAAAATGCCTTTATTTAACCTTCATTTTTCAAGGATATTTTTACAGTAATGTGGCCTTTATTATATTTTATAATAAGCAACTATCATTCTATCATTGCTCTCCTCTATGAAATGTTATTTCAAGGCTTTTCAAGGCTCCAAAGGCTTTCAAGATTTTCTGTTTACCTTTGGTCTTCAGAATTTGACTATGATTTCCCTAAGTGTGTTCAGTGTATTTGTCCTGCTTGAAGTTTGCTGAGCTTCTTAGATTTACGGGTTGGTATCTTTAAACAATTTTATTAAATGTTTATTCATTATTTCTTCAAGTATTTCTATGCTTCATTCTCTCAATCCTTTCATCCTGGGATTCCAATTATATATAGATGCTAGATCATTTGATATTGCCTTACAGATCTTAGATGTGCTTGCTGTTCTGGTTGATTTTCTTTCTTTCTTTCTTTCTTTCTTTCTTTCTTTCTTTCTTTCTTTCTTTCTTTCTTTCTTTCTTATTGTTGTTGTCTCTTTCCTCTGATTTAGAAAATTTCTGATCTGTCTTTGAGTTAATCAGTCCCTTTCTGTTATGTTCAGTCTTCTTTTATTCCAATTATTTCTCTGTCTTAGGTATTGCATCCTTCAGTTCTAAAATGTCCATCTTATTTCTTTTTGGAGTGACCTTTTCTCTGATGAATTCTTACATCTGCTTGCACTCTTCCCATATTTTCTTTAATTTTTAAAAACATAATAATAACTATTTCAAACTCTTCTTTTTCCCTGTTAATCTCAGTAGCTGGATGATTTCTAGGATTCTGTCTAATGAATTTTGTTTGTAGTATTATGACTCACATTTTCCTGGTTTATCACATGTCTGTCAATTTTGGATATAGTGAATGATTATAGAGACTGGATTATGTTATCTTCTCTAAAAGATTATTTGGTTTTGTTTTGAAAAGGAGTTAAATTGCTGGAGAATTATCTTTATCTTGTCAAGTCCTGGTTTCAGGCTTTGATTGGGTGAGGGAGGCTATTTCTATTTTGCCTCTAGTCTTAAGGTATAGTCCTTATTTCTAGTCTGTGGTTCTTTCTTCTATATTGTGGTCTTTCTCAGGTTTCAAGACAATGCATGGTACGTTAACCAGGGTATCATTACTCTGGATGGGTCAGAACTCTCATATATCCTAAGTACTATGTAGGTTCTGAAATCTTTGTTGAGCTGAGGATTTGGCCAAAGAATGGTGGAGTATTCCTGCAATCATTCCTGTAACCTCCTCATTTAAGTAACTGTCCCTTAAATTTCAGTCAATTTCACAACTCATAATTCTGATCTTTTTCCTCACCCCCATGAAACTTCTACTTTCTGTTTGGGCTCCACTTCTCTGCACTACTGTTTAGAAATTGCCCACAGGCAGAAAGCCATGGAATATGTAGATCTCAACTTAAATTCCTCTCTTCTCTTGAGTATAGAAGACCTGCATATACACTCCCAAGTACTTGAAAACTGTTGTTTTATATATTTTGTCAGGGAAGTGTCTGAATGCTGCAAAGGCCCCTTAAGGATCTGGTTCATTCTCACATGAATCAGTGTCGAAGACATTTATAAAATTAGAACATATTAAATAGAGTAAGCTCTGAAACAGACTTCTCAAGATATTTTCCAAAGATCTGCAAACTTTCAAGAAGTATCTAGTGTTATTCAATGTGGTTCTAGCCATTACACCAATTCACTATACCTTTTATTCTCAGTGTTACAAAAGTAAGAAATGGAGGATTTCATCAAGTCCTTGCAATAGTTATAAATGCTTGCCCTGTAAGACAGTACAGAGACTATATTAGTGCACTGTGAACAAGGCACTCTACCCCTCAAGCCAGTTTAGGAGTCAAGCAACTCCTTGATATTCTTGCTGCTGGAAAAGTCTCAGTAAAATGACCTTTCCTAAGTGAATCTAGCATCAATGCATCATAAAGACTCTGTACTTCATGATTTCAGGTGTGGTAATGTATTTCAAAAATATCTAAGGGCATTATTTCAAGACTTGATTAATTAAACCAAACACAAGAAACAGGAAAATAAACTCCCATTGTTTCAGTGTTACTTTCTTAGGCAATTGGCATCAACCCTACCCCATTACAGGGGTTGCAGGAAAATCCTTTTCCTTAAAATAGCGAGATCTATAACCCTCCTTGGGGCAACACAATCTTTACCATGTTTTTCTTTTACAAAATTCAAGAATTTCTGAGTCACTTCATTGTCCACTGAGAAAAAAGTGTGTGGTTCGTTCATCAAAATATGGACACTTTTCAAATTAAGTCAAGAAATTATTGGCTTCTATGTGTCTGCTAGAATGATGGATCAATATTAGCCATCTCCTCCTACTTCTGCTCAGCCTCAAAAGTCAGATCATACCAATATTTTCACTTGCTTGCAACTCAGGAACAAAATTATCTATATAACAATTCTGAACAAAGTGTCAAAGCAGCCCTATTATAAATCAAGAAGAACCACAAGTAGCTCTGTGACTATTTCTTTACAATTGTACTAATCTCAACTCTCTCTGGAAGTTACTTTTCAAATCAGGAGGAGATATGCTTTGTATCAAGTCACTAGGTGCCAGAGTCCAGCTCCAGCAGTCCAGGGTTCCCTGAAGGATGGACAGTGTTGGCGAGAGAGAGTGAGAGAGCCTTGAGTTTCTTTCTGATCACCTGACAGGCATCTCTCCTCACCAGGCAGGCCTCTCTGCACTGACCGAAGAGTCAGCTTTATTTATGGAAAAAAAATGTATGGGGTACAAAACAGAAGTGGCAATTGCCTTAGACAATGCTTTCTGATGACAAATTCTTTGGTATGGAAAAATTTCCGAGAACATAGATTGGCAGAAGACTCATGCATAATCTTTATTAATAATGATTGATGTAGGTGACTTAGATGCTTATCATATGGGGAAGGAAGTTATCTTTAGCATTCAAATACAAGGCAATGTTTTTAGCATATTTTTAGAATAACAAAAGCAAAAGTTAGTTCTTTGTGAGCAGGGGTCAATAGCCTGTTTTCTTGAGGGGAAGAAAAACAGGTTTCTCAGAAAATGTAATATTTGCTCCCATAATCACAAAAGAAGAAATTCCTAAAATAAGTTCCTTCACAAGGTATAATTATCATACTTTAGGATCAGAGGACAAGTCAGTCCTGATACCAGTTAACAAGGCACCTTGGGGGTCAGTGCTCAAGCAAAAATAGAGTGGGGGGTGAATATCAGTCGCCATCTGATGGTGGGAGACATTGCAAACCCGCCTTATCTCACAAGGAGATTTTCTCAACTTCGTGAGTTCAGAAATGGCTTCCAACAACTAGGTAACAAATTTGGACTGCCTAGCTGAATTCTTAGTTATGCTGGTTGAATGCTGATATCCTGAGCTGTCTGTCCCTAAAAATTCTAGGTTATATTGAGTCACTTCCATTGAAAATTTTGATGTTGAAAGATTTTCCAGATTCAGTTCTTTAGGGTGATCAAATTGCAGAATTAACAACAGGAGATCTCAGATTAGCCAGAATCTTCACCTAGACCAGAAAGGTGTATTCATAAGGGAACTGCTCAAGGAATTTAAGACCTTCAACACTGTCAAGATGAGTTACCTGTCCATAAAGAATGCCTTGTATGGGGGAATTGTAGCGTTTTTCAAGAAAGCAATTTTCTTCTTATCTTGGCCATGCTAAATGTAGCATATCCAGGATCTGCTTACATGACAGCCTCAAATAGAAGCTTTTTCTGATGTCATGGAATTGATTCTGATATTTAAAAGACTATAAAAAATATAGCCTGTGACAAGCTACTTGAGATGACCTATTAAAGATACCTACTTTTCCATTTGTTAGGGAAGAGATGAGGAAGCAGAGGGATCAAAATGCATACTTAGATAAGTATGCATATTAGTTCCGGAGAGCCATTCTAAGATAATGTTTTCTTCATTGCTCTAGGCTCCCACTCAAAATGTCCCAAAGAGGTCCTAGGACCACCTCCAACTTCTGCTGTACCAGTTGTTTTTAATACACGGATTAATGTGTACTACTCTGTTTCTGACAATGTGGCCTACACATTGATATCTTAAATTTGTTTCATTATTCAGAAAATAAAAGTAATTCCAGAAAAAAAATTTTAAACACAGAGTTCGAAAAAATGAAAAAAAATTACCTGCCCTCACCCACCATTAGAAAACAATTACCATTAATATTTTACTGTATTTTTCCTACTTTCCCAATGCATTAAAAAGCATCAGTTTTAAGAAATTAGATAACTTCGCACCTGGCAAAACTCTTCCAACCTTCTCAGAAGTGTCTAAAATAAGAACTAAGGAGCCCATCACAGTTTCACAGCCAGGGCAGCCAGGTGGAGCTGCACCCCTTACCCCAACTTAAAGATCTGGAAAAGTAGCTTCTCCCATGGAATAGGAATGACTATTTTAGGATACAGTACTTGCTGTGAGTCATGAGTGAGTTTCAGTTTTCAATGGTTTTCTAAAATAAACTCACTTGAAGGGAGGAGCCAAGATGGCAGAGAAGGGAGCCCTGTAAACTTTGTCTGCCCCATCTATTGAACTGAGAAGGACATTACTCTTATCTGCAATAGTGGGAGGAGAAAATACAGACTCCAGAAAGAAGACAACCTCAAAGATGCCTGAGTGAGTGAGTGCGAACTGAGGATATTGGAAAATGGGCCAGCCCGAGAGGGACAGGGGAGGTGAGAGCCCAGCCCAACACAAGGAAAACACGTGGAGCCCTTGAGAGACAAAGGGAGGAGAAAGAGAAACTGAACACGCTCATAGTACTGTCTAGAGAAGAGATAAAGAACGTTTAACCCAGGATGGAGAGAAAAACTCTCACTCCATATATAACTGTTGGGCCATGCAAACCCCGAACCCGGGAGGCACAAGGAAAAAACAGCCCCCAACTCTGCCTGATCCTGGCAGGGAGTTGGCGGCGGCAGCAGTGGAGGCGGCAGCGGTGGCTGTGGGAGCGTGCACTTCAGCTGCAGCTGCAAGAGTGCACACCTCGTTTTTGGCAGTGCACCACACCTCCAGCATCAGCAGCGTGAATCCTGGCCAGCACCAAGAGAAACTGCTCCCTTCTTCTACCCGATCCTGGCTGGGAGTTGGCAGCGGCTGCTGGAGGGGGAGCGCACTTCGCCTCCTGCAGTGCCCCTTACTTCCAGCAGTGGCAGCGCAAATCCTGGCCCTCTCCAAAAGAAACTGCTGCCTCCGCCTACCTACGAGATCCTGGCTAAGAAGCCAGCCGCCAAAGCAAGTACATCTCATCTGTGGTAGCATAAAAGTGCAAGGACTAGGATTTTGAAACAAGGTGGGCCTGGAAAATACACCTTGGCTCAGCCATGGCACAAGGAGATTGGACTCAGAAGAGTGGCTTGCAGCACTTAGTTTCAGCAGAGCTTGAGGTGCCGCCATTCTACTCTCCACAACCACCAAGGCGGGACCTCCAAGAGCAGCCCCTGAGACCTACCTACACAAAACCACGCCTATCAACTAGGGGGAGCTGCTGCTCTTTTTGTATTTATTTTTTTAATTATTATTACCTTTTTTACTCTTAATTTTTTAAATTTTTACTCTTTATTTTCCTTTTTCCTTTCCCCCTCTTTTTTTTTTTCTCTTGCCATCCAGATATACTCTCCCTTATCTCATCCTTATCACTCCCCTCGACTGGTTAGACATTTTAGACTGTTCATTGTCCTTTGTTATCTCTGCCCTCCTTTATTTTTTTTCTCCTTTTCTTCTCTTTCCTCTCTTTTCCTTTTCTTTTCTTCCGTTCCCACATTTGATTTGTTTGTTTGATTTGTCTGCATGTATGTGTGCTTTTGTTCCCTATGTGTTTGTCTGTCTGTTTTACTTTTCAGGGCTACCTCAAGAAACAAGCCAAAGTACTAATTACTGAGAGTCCCAAATATCGCTGAGTAGGCAAATAAAATAATCAAAGGTACAACAAGAGAAACTGAGAGACACCATTGAAAGAACATTTCCTGAAATGACAGGCCCTGGACAGTTAATAAGCCTCCTTTAACAGAGCAATACTAACAGGTACACATTGCACATCAAGCTTTTAAAACTAACAAGAGACAGAAAACTAGCCAAAATGACAAAACAAAGGAACTCTCCCCTAAAGAAACTCCAGGAAGATGTCAGAGGCAAAAAACTGCACAAAACAGATCTAAACAAAATGACTGAAAAATAATTTAGAACAATTGTCATAAAATTAATTGCTGGGCTTGAAAAAAGCATCAGACAAGTACTGATACAATGACTAGGGACTTCCAAATAGGTGTGATGAGTTAAAAAAAAGGCTATAAATGAGGTGAAAAATAAAATGGAGGTGACCACCTCACGGATTAAAGAGGCTGAGAGAAGAATAGGTGACATAGAAGACACAGTTATAGCAAAAGAAGAAGCTGGAAAAAAGAGAGAAATTGCTCTAGGAGCAGGAAAGGAGAATTCCAGACCTGAGTGATACAATCAAACAGAACAACATTGGTATCATAGGAATTCCTGAAGAGGAAGTAAGAGAGAGAGGTTTTAAGGGGGTACTAGACCAAATTATAACTGAGAATTTCCTGAATCTGGGGAAAGAAATAGACATTCAAATTCAAGAGGCACAAAGAACCTCCTTAAGACGTAATTTGAATCGACGCTTGGCACAACATATCAGTGAAGCTGGCAAGATATAAAGATAAAGAGAGAATTCTGAAAGCAGTAGGGATAAAAGGGCCCTAACATACAAAGGAAAACCTAGCAAAATGGTTGCAGATCTGTCTACTGAAACTTGGCAGGACAGAAAGGAATGGCAGGAAATCTTCAATGTAATGAACAGAAAATACATGCAGCCAAGAACCCTTTATTCAGCAAGCCTGTCATTCAAAATAGAAGGAGAGATAAAGGTATTCCCAAATAAACAAAAGTTGAGAGAATTCATCACCACCAAACCAGCCCTACAAGAAATCCTAAGAGGGACTCTATGAGGGAAACGTTGCAAAGAATACAAGGTGCCAGAGACACCACTATAAACATGAATTCTACAGAGAACACAGTAACTCTAAACCCACATTTTTCAATAATAACACTGAATGTAGATGGACTGAATGCTCCAACTGAATGACACAGGGTAACAAATGGATAAAAAACCAAAATCCATCTGTTTACTGTCTATAAGAGACTCATTTTAGACTGGAAGATACCTTCAGATTGAAAGTAAAGGGATGGAGAAATATCTATCATGCGACTGGAAACCAAAAGAAAGCCTGTGTAACCATACTTCTTTCAGACAAACTAGACGTTAAAGGCAGTAATAAAAGAGGAAGAAGAACATTATATAATAATTACAGGGTCTCTCCATCAGGAAGAGCTAACTACTATAAACATCTATGCACCGAATTCGGGAGCACCCAAATACATAAACAATTAATCACAGACAGAAACAATCTTATTGATGAGAATGTGCTAATTGCAGAGGACTTTAATACTCCACTGATGGCAATGGATAGGTTAGCCAGACAGAAAATCACAGAAGACACAATGGACCTGAACGACACGTTGGAACAAATGGAATTGACTGATATATTTAGAACTCTGCATCCTGAAATTAGGAATTTCACCATTTTCTCGAGTGCACATGGCACATTCTCCAAGATAGATCACATACTGGGGCATAAAGCAGCCCTCCATAAATATAAACGTATTGAGATCATACCATGCGCACTTTCAGATAACAATGCTATGAAACTTAAAATCAACCACAGGGAAAAGTCTGGAAAATCTCCAAAAATGTGGTGGTTAAAACCACCCTACGAAAAAATGATTGGGCTAACCAGGCAATTAGAGAAGAAATTTAAAAATATCGGCAAACAAATGAAAATGAAAATACAACAATCCAACCTCTCTGGAACGGAGCAAAGGCAGTCCTAAGAGGAAAGTGTATTTCAATCCAGGCCAATTTCAACAAACTAGAAAAAGCACAAATTCAAAATCTAACAGAGCCCCTAAAAAAGCTAGAAGGGGAGCAGCAAGAGCACCCCAAACCCAGCAAAAGAAAAGAAGTAATAAAGATCAGGGAAGAAAGAAACAATATAGAATCCAAAAGAACAGTTGATCAGATCAATGAAATCAAGAGTTGGTTTTCTAGAAAAATAAACAAAATTTATAAACCTCTAGCCAGGTTCCTTAGAAAGAAAAGATACTGCACCCAAATACACAAAATCATGAATGAAAGTGGATCTATTACAACCAATCCTTTAGAAATACAAGCAATCAAGAGATTACTAGGAAAAACGATATTCCAACAAAATGGACAACCGAGTAGAAATGGACAAATTCCTAAACATACAAGCACTACCAAAATTCAAATGAGAAGTAATAGAAAGTATGAATAGACCGACAACCAGTGAAGAAATCGAATCCGTTTTCAAAAATCTCCCAATGAATAACAGCCCAGGGCCAGATGGCTTCCCAGGGAAATTCTAACAGACATTTAAAGCAGAGCTAATACCCATTCTTCTCAAACTATTCCAAAAAAAATAGAAATAGAAGGAAAACTTCCAAACTCATTCTACGAAGCCAACATCACCTTGATACCCAAAACAGACAAAGACCCAGCAAAAAAAGAGAACTACAGACCAATATCCTTAATGAATACAGATGCAAAAATACTCACCAAGATACTAGCAAATCGAATTCAGCAGCATATAAAAAAATTATCTATCATGATCCAGTGAGATTCATTCCTAGGTTACAGTTCTGATTCAATATTCGCAAATCCATCAATATGACACACCATATTTACAAAAGAAAAGATAAAAACCATGCGATCCTGTTGATAGATGAAGAAAAAGCATTTGACAAAATACAGCACCCCTTCTTAATAGAAACCCTTGAGAAAGTCGGAATAGAAGGAACTTACTTAAACATTATAAAGGCAATTTATGAAAAGCTCACAGTAATGTCATCGTCAATGGTGAAAAACTGAGAGCTTTCCACCCGGAGATCAGGAACACGACAGGGGTGTCCACTATCACCACTGCTGTTTAGCATAGTGCTCTAAGTCCTGGCATCAGCAATCACACAACAACAGGAAATAAAAGGCATCAGAATTGGTAAAGAAGAGGTCAAATTTCATTTTCACAGATGACATGATAGTCTACATGGAAAACCCAATTGACTCCACCAGAAGCCTTCTAGAACTGATCAATGAATTCAGTAAAGTTGCAGGGAACAAAATCAATGTACAGAAATCCGTTGCATTCCTATATACCAATAATGAAGCAGCGGAAAAAGAAATCAAGAAACTGATCCCATTCACAATTGCACGAAAAACCACAAAATACCTAGAAATAAACCTAACCAAAGATGTGAAAGACCTATGTGATGAAAACTATAGAAAACCTATGAAAGAAATTGAAGAAGAGGCAAAGAAATTGAAAAACATGCCATGCTCTTGGATCGGAAGAATAAACATTGTGAAAATGTCATTACTACCCAAAGCAATCTACACATTCAGTGCAATCCCCATCAAAATTGCACCAGCATTCTTCTCAAAGCTAGGACAAGTATTCCTCAAATTTGTATGAAACCACAAAAGACTCTGAATATACGAAGTAATATTGCAGAAGAAAACCAAAATGGGAGGCATCACAATCCCAGACTTTAGCCTCTACTACAAAACTATCATCATCAAGACAGTATGGTATTGGCACAGAAACGGACACATAGACCAATGGAATAGCATAGAGAACCGAGAACTGGGCCCACAAATGTACGGCCAATTGATTTTTGACAAAGCAGGGAAGAGTATCTGATGGAAAAAAGACTGACTCTTTAGCAGGTGGTGCTGGGAGAACTGGACAGCAACATGCAGAAGAATGAATCTAGACCACTTTCTTACCCCATATACAAAAATTAACTCAAAATGGCTGAAGGACCTGAATGTGAGACAGGAAACCATCAAAACCCTCGAGGAGAAAGCAGGAAACAGCCTTCCTGACCTCAACTGCAGCAATTTCCTCCTTGACACATCCCTAAAGGCAAGGGAAATGAAAGCAAAAATGAATGATTGGGACCTCCTCAAGATAAAAAGCTTCTGCACTGCAAAGGAAACAATCAAGAAAACTAATAGGCAACTGACAGAATGGGAAAAGATAGTTGCAAATGACATATCAGATAAAGGGCTAGTATCCAAAATCTACAAGGAACTCACCAAACTCCACAGCCAAAAAATGAATAATCCAGTGAAGAAATGGGCAGAAGACATGAGTAGACACTTCTCCAAAGAGGACATCCAGATGGCCTACAGGCACATGAAACGATGCTCAGCATTACTCATTATCAGTGAAATACAAATCAAAACGACACTGAGACACCACCTCACACCAGTCAGAGTGGCTAAAATGAACAAATCAAGAGACTATAGATGCTGGCGAGGGTGTGGAGAGACGGGCACCCTCTTACACTGTTGGTGAGAATGTAAACTGGTGCAGCCACTCTGGAAAACAGTGTGGAGGTTCCTCAAAAAACTATCCATAGAACTCCCTTATGACCCAGCAATAGCAGTGCTAGGGATTTATCCAAGGGATACAGGAGTGCTGATGCATAGGGGCACATGTACCCCAATGTTCATAACGGCACTTTCTACAACACCCATATCATGGAAAGAGCCTAAATGTCCATCACCTGATGAATGGATCCAGAAGATGTGGTATATATATATATATATATACAATGGAGTATTACATGGCAATGAGAAAGAATGAAGTCTGGCCATTTGTAGCAAGGTGGATGGACCTCAAGAGTGTCATCATAAGCGAAATAAGTCAGGCGGAGAAGGACAGACATCATATGTTTGCACTCATATGTCTAACTGGAGAAACCTAATGGAGGACCAGATGAAGGGGAATGAGGAAAGAGAGTTGGGGAGAGAGAGGGA
Organism: Helogale parvula; assembly: GCA_004023845.1. Taxonomy (NCBI): domain Eukaryota; kingdom Metazoa; phylum Chordata; class Mammalia; order Carnivora; family Herpestidae; genus Helogale; species Helogale parvula. Next base: position 81,780 of record PJEM01005351.1, read on the forward strand.
TGCAAAACCTGAGGGACTCTTGAATACTGAAAATGAACAGAAGGCTGAAGGGGGAGGGGAGGAGGAAGGGAGGTGGTGGTAATGGAGGAGGGCACTTGTGGGGAAGAGCACTGGGTATTATATTGAAACCAATTTAACAATAAACTATTAAAAAATAAAATAAAATAAGAACTAAAATTCATATCTTCATCTCAGTTCCCCCAGTGCCCTTGAGTCTCTCAGACAGAGATACCACTTATGTATGTAATTCTTCAGATGCTTTCAAATTTAGCATTAAAAATATGCTTATGCTTCTATTTCTTGGTCTTTAAAGCAGCATCTGTGGACTCATTTCATTTCAGGAGCATTGATTCTGAAATCAAAATTGTCTGGGTTTGAATCATAGCCTTGTTAATGCCTGGCTTTCTGTCTGTGAGCAAATTTTTTAATCTGTCTGGGCCTCCGTTTTCTCATCCATAAAATTGTGGGTAATAATAATACCTACCTCACAGTGTTGATGTGAAAGTATCAGTTGATATAAGTAATATGTTTACAATAGTTTTTAACACTTAATAAAGTTCAGTAAATATTACTTTCTTATATTTGGAGAGAGAAAACTTTTATCTCATTTTCATGGCTTCTTATTTCCATTCTACTCCCTCATATTTATTGTATTATTCTTATGGTTTTAAAAACAGATCACAATAAAAAAAATTAAATCTATAGTTCTTTTTTTTAACTCTAGACAGTGTTTCTTGATCCTGAAACTTGAGATATGAATAATAATAAAGTTAGCATCATTTTACTTATCTCCACCTTCCTACTTCCTCCCACTTCCCAACTTGTGTTTATACCTTTACTTTCATACAATCAAGTTAGTTAATATTTGCATTCTGTTTTGAAACTTAAGTCTTTTGTGATTCTCTTGTGTCTTTGCTACTCAAAGTGTGGTTCTTCCACTAACATACTTAGAATTAGGGAACCTGGGGGCTTCATAGAAATACATAACCTCAGTCCCTACCTCAGATTTGCAGGATGAAAATCTGCATTTTAATGAATTCCCCAGGTAGTTCATATGCACATTAAGGTTTAGGAAGATTGCTTTAGAGCAGTTGTTTTCAACTTGACTGCTTCCTAAGTGATTTTAATATTCAAACAGGGCTGAGAATCATTGATTCATAGATCTGTTGTGGGAATCTTCCATTATCTCAAATTCTCTTCAGGCAGGCTCCCTTGGAGCCTCTCCACTCCAGGCAGGTAGTTTACACTCTTTATAATGCAGATACAGTTTTTACCTTTCATTCCTGGAGGTTATTCTAAACTGCCACCCACATTTGCTCCGAATGGGAGAGAGAGCTGTAGGTAAGAAGAGGAGCTCTATTGGTCTAGCTGAATGAACTGAAAGCAGTTCTTTATTTTTAAAATATAATTTATTGTCAAATTGGCTAACATACAGTGTGTAAAGTGTCCTTTTGGTTTTTGGGCTGATTTCCCCTACATCCCTTACATACAACATCCAGTGCTCATCCCAACAAGTGCCCTCCAAAATGCCCATAACCTATTTGCCCCTCTCCTCACTCCCTACCATCAAACCTCAGTTTGTTCTCCATCTTTAAGAGTCTCTTGTGGTTTACCTCCCTCTCTCCCTCTCTGTTTGTATCTATGTTTTCCCTTCCCTCCCCCTATGGTTTTCTATTAGGTTTCTGAAGATACACATGTGAGTGAGAACATATGATATTTGTCTTTTTTCTCTGATTGACTTATTGCACTTAGCATACCTTCCAGTTCTATCCATGTTGCTGCAAATGGCATGATTTCACTCTTTTTCATTGCCAAGTAGTATTCCAATGTATATATAAATCACATCTTCTTTATCCATTCATTAGTTGGTGGACATTTAGGCTCTTTCCATGTTTTGGCTATTGTTGAAAGTGCTGCTATAAACATTGGGGTAAATGTTCTCCTATGAATCAGCCCTCCTGTGTCCTTTGGATAAATTCTTAGTGCTATTACTGGGTCGTAGGGTAGTTCTATTTTTAATTTTTTGAAGAATCTCCACACTGTTTTCCAGAGTGGCTGCACCAATTTGCATTCCCACCAATAGTGCAAGAACGTTCCCATTTCTCCACATCCTCTCTAGCATCTGTTGTTTCCTGAGTTGTTAATTTTAGCCACTCTGACTGGTGTGAGGTCATATCTCAGTGTGGTTTTGATTTGTATTTCCCTGATGATGAGTGACATTGAGCATCTTTTCATGTGTCTGATGGCCATCTGGATGTCTTCTTTGGAAAAGTGTCTATTCACATCTCCTCCCCATTTTTTCACCGGATTACTTGTTTTCGGGTGTTGAGTTTGGTAAGTTCCTTATAGATTTTGGATACTAACTCTTTATCTGATATGTCATTTGCAAATATTTTTTCCCATTTCGTCAGTTGCCTTCTAGTTGTGTTGATTGTTTACTTTACAGTGCAGAAGACTTTTATCTTGATGAAATCATAATAGTTCATTTTTGCTTTTAATTCCCTTCTCTTTGGAGATGTTTCAAGCAATAAATTGCTGTGGGTGAAGTTAAAAAGGTTGCTACTTTCTTTCTCATCTAGGGTTTTGATGTTTTCCTGTCTCACATTTAGGTCTTTTATCTATTTTGAGTTTATTTTTTGTGTTATGTAAGAAAATGATTTAGTTTCATTCTTCTGCATGTTGCTGTCCAGTTCTCCCAACACCATTTACTAAAGAGATTGTCTTTTTTCCATTGGATACACTTTCCTGCTTTGTCAAAGATTAGTTGGCCATACATTTGTAGGTCCAATTCTGGGTTCTCTATTCTATTCCATTGGTCTGTGTGTCTGTTTTTGTGCCAACACTATACTCTCTTGATGATGACAGCTTTGTAGTAAAGGGTAAAGTCTGGGATTTTGATGGTTTCTGCTTTGGTTTTCTTTTTCAATATTACTTTGGCTATTAAGGGTCTTTTGTGGTTCCATACACATTTAAGGATTTTTTGTTGTAGCTTTGAGAAGAATGCTGGTGCAACTTTGATGGGAATTGCATTGAAAGTATAAATTGCTTTGAGTAATATTGACATTTTAACAATACTTATTTTTCCAATCCATGAGCATGGTATGTTTTTCCATTTCTTTCTGTCTTCTTCAGTTTCCATCATAAGTTTTCTATAGTTTTCAGCATACAGATCTTTTACATCTTTGGTTTGGTTTATTCCTAGGTATTTTATGGTTCTTTGTGCAATTGTGTAAATTGTAAATGTAAAGGACCAATTAAAAAAAATTTTTTAATGTTTATTTATTTTTGAAACAGAGAGAGACAGAGTGTGAACAAGGGAAGGGCAGAGAGAGAGAGGGAGACACAGAATCTGAAACAGGCTCCAGGCTCTGAGCTGTCAGCACAAAACCCAATGCGGGGCTCAAACCCATGAAGCACAAGATCATGACCTGGGCAGAAGTTGGACACTTAACTGACTGAGCCACCCAGGTGCCCCAAATGGGACCAATTTCTTGATTTCTCTTTCTGTTGCTTCATTATTGGTATGTAGAATGAATGCAGTTCTTTAATTACACTGAAAATTGTTCCCATGGCCCACTTATCTCTTGTGTTTCCAGAGTCTGAGCTCTGCACTTCTTGGAGCTCTCTTGAAAGAAAGTATGCTTAACAACCCTTTTGTTGAATTGCAGTTTTCCCTCTTCTATTTCTTCCATTAATCAAATCCCATCTGCTTTCTATCTTTAATGGATTTTCTAAAACTTTCTAAGCACTTGCTGCATACCTTTGTTGTTTTGTAGCCATGTTATGGTTTAAATTATTTTGAAAATGTGTTTTATATCATTTCAATGAGACTATGGAAAGGAAGAGAAGTAAATACATGGGCTCAGTCCACCATCTTTTGCCAGAACACCTTCTGCATCTGAGTACATGAAATTTGTGGTCAGAAGCATTCTCCAAATTGTTACCATTACACCTCAATACCCTCAAGCAAATAATCATGATCAAAGAATCATGAAGACATCTAAGAATGCACTGAAGTGGATTACTCAGGGAGACAGGCCAATATTCGCTAGGTCTTTAATTGGTTCTTTTGTCATCTCATGTTCAATGTAATGAGTCAAACTTGTTAATTTAGTAATGGTATGACATCCCCAGCCTTGCCCTGTGTCCACTAAAACTGAAATGAGGACTTAAAAGTTCCAATTCCATGGTCGCCTGGGTGGCTCAGTCGGCTAAGCATTTGACTCTTTATTGTGGCTCAGGTCATTATCTCACAGTTTGTGAGACTGAGCCCCATATCAGGCTCCATGCTAATAGCATGGAGCCTGCTTAAGATTCTCTCTTCCTCTTTCTCTGTCCCTACCCTCTTTGTGCTCTCTCTCTCTCAAAATTATTACATTTTTTAAAAAGTTCAAATTCCATATGCCACTCTGTTTGCATCTAGAACAACATACCAAAAGATGGTATACATTTAATAAATAATTGTTAGATGATAAATAAATGAATGATTATGTGCCTACCTAACACTCGTTTGTACCATGAGACTTTGTCTCTGCTTGTGGGTTAGGAGCTGAATCAAGGTGGGTTTCTACCTTCTAACTTAGGTGAGGCCCTGCGTCATATGAGTCCAGAGGCACATGGGCAGGTGTAGCACTACTATAATGATCAATATTAAAGAGCTTCCTGGGGAGATTTGTTAAGAGCCAATCCACTGGACTCATCTTCTCTAGATCCATCTGTTGATTTTTTAGCTACACCTCTGGAAGACACATCAGAACAACAAAGTGAAAAAAACAACAATTCTTTACTAGCTCCCAAAATGGCCAAAATGGAGTAACCTGGAGTTTCTGCACTTGCTAGAAAAATACAGCAGCTGCTATTCACAAGAGATCTCCCTTGTCAGTTTAAAGATAATATTTTAGATAAGGGATAGTATGGGTTACGTATGCCAGGAGGTGCAGTGCCAGACAGTGATTTTGTTCCCTGGAATAAGTTATGACTGCAGACTTACAGGGATTGGTTGGTGTGGCAGTGGAATTAAAATACAGTCTTGTTACAGACCAGACAGGATTTTAGTGAGGCTTTGCTTGGTGTAATGCACCTGACACAATAGAAACAATTGCCTGGAGGAAAACCTCTCCTCTAGCCCTCTGAGCCTATATTGCAAATGGCAATGTTCTAAAGGAATTTTGCTTTCTGTTGGATATTGTTGCCTTTACTCAAAACACATGCTGACCACCTGTGTCCTACATTTATCCCCGGTTGCTATTCAACCATCCATACTAAGAATGTTTTCTTAAAGTCTTTCCCCTTCAACTTTCCCCTAGTTCAGTTGCTTGGCTAACTTTTTGCCTTTTTTTCCACCAGGAGTTCTTGCTTCACACTCTTCCCCACACACACACCCCAAAAAGAGGAAAGGAGAGTCTATTGACAAAGGAAATATAAACTAAATTGGGGAAAAAAGCAATATGTGGAGGAGTCAGGGTCCTGAAGCAGAAGGAACATTGTTAGAAGAGAAAACGCTATATTTTGTGAAATCCTTTTACTGGAGCTACAGCATATGGTACTTGGTGGTATGAATGTTCATATCCTGGAATTTCTTATAGGAAATGGCTACACTTCAAGTGGAAACTTTGCTAGACACAGGGCCCTAGAGGAAAAACAATCAAAAGGATTTGTGAAAACAGAAAGAAAAGAAATATATAGAGAAGAGAGAGAAGCACAAAGAAAGCAATGTGACTGAGTCGATGGAAGGCTGTTTATGCAAAGCAACTGGAAACATTCTTGAAAGCTGTATTCCTTAATGTTCTACAATCCTAGATCTGAAGAAGGTGATCAAAGACAGACTTATAAGGGAAGAGCAGATTGGGTAACCAACCAGGTAACCCTATATAAATCCTCAGTGAAAATTCATTTGAATAGAATGCTGGTTTATTAGAAGGGTTACACATTTACTGTAAGGGGTACCTGGGTGGCTCAGTGGGTTGGACATCTGACCTCAGCTCAAGTCATGATCTCATAGTTCGTGGGTTTCAGCCCCCCACTGAGCTCTATGCTGACAGCTCAGAACCTGGAGTCTATTTCAGATTCTCTCTCTCTCTCTCTCTCTCTCTCTCTCTCTCTCTCTCTCTCTTTCTCTCCTTCAAAAATAAATAAAACAAAAAAAATTTAAAAAGAAGAGCTACACATTCACCGTAAGAGATGTGGGAGATCTTGAAACATCTATGTATTCAGTTATCACAGTGTAATGGAAAATACATCAAATTTGTAGTCAGATAAATTTGAGTTAAATATTATATCTGTCACTCACTAAATCTATGAGCTTGGGCAAAGTAACAAACCTTCCTGAGCCTTGGTTTCCATATTTGAAAACCAGGCTAGTAACATTTGTCTCATAGAAATATTTTTAATATATATCAAATAAAACCATATATTAAAAAGGACCTGGTTAAAAGTCATTTATCATTTTTGTTATTATTTCAGGACACAAGTTTTTAGTTTATTAAAACAAAAAATTACATTCCTCTAAGGAACTGTCAGGTACAGGTCAAGACTACCAGGAAAATTATCTAATTATCTTGTTGTGGTCATTTTGTGTTAATTTACAACTTCAACGCTGTAATATTTTAGTTGCTGCCAGAGATTATTCTTGGATGTTGGAAATACACATTTTTCCTATGTAGAGAGAAAAAAAATTGGTCAAGGGTAGACTTTCTCAAAATAACATGTGTAAATCATTTATACTTAGTATTGCTAAGAACTCACATTTAAGAACCACCAATTTGCAAAATACTTATTTGTGGTGGCCATGCACTGTTAGTAACTGTATTTGTTTACCCTTCTGAATGAAAAACTCAAGGAAATAAAATCTGGTAGTTACTAATGAAAATTGACCATAATTAATTAAACTGAGAAGAACATGGCATCCAGTTTTGACATTTTCTTGTTTACACCTATGTGCTGTGATCAGATGACAGATGCAGCAGGTTAGTTAGGTGGTTCTGAGAAGGGCAATGTATTTTAATATTGAATAACAGTACCTAGAATCCACAGAACACCTGATATTCGAGTACTTCTCAGACATCATCTCATTAATTTTCAAGCCTATCCTGTGAAGCAGATGTTGTTTTTGGTATATTGATGGGAAAAACAAGTTTCCAAAAGGTCAAAAGACAGGGTAAAACAAGTTGAAGATATAGCTAAGGATTAGAATCCAGGCCTACTGCCTCCCACTCTGTTCTTTTTATTGCTTTTTGAAATGTCAGAGGTGAAAGCTTAGGTTAAAAAGATGTTCTTTCATCCACATTTAGTTATGAAGAGGATTGTCATTGGGATGTCTCAAATTTGGGCTTTTGTTTGTTTGTTTGTTTGTAGACAGTCTGGTGCCTACCATAGCACAAAATTCAGAACTAAATCCAAGGGGTTTGTAATATTTTATACCTGGGATGACCAAAAAGTCTTATTGTAACTCTTTCTTAGATGTGCCTCTTAAGTCTTTTTATGTATCACATCTCTCCTAAATAAATATATCACTGCTTATGGATGAAAGAAGAAAATATTAAATAGATGGTAGAGTGTCTGGCCTTTTATCTCTATAACTTTAGTTTGGCCATAATTCAATAAATAACATGTAAAATATTTTTTCTTATTTACCATATGATACATCTTCTGTTGTTAATTTTTCATATGAAATAAATTAATCACCATATCTCATTATAATTTTAATCAATTTATGTTCACACCAGCAAGCCACAGTCACTGGCTGGTGTTTGTTAAAGCCCTCAATAATTAGTAGGCTAAAGTTCTAAGAAAGCTGAAATTAAAAGGAATTTTGTGGAGACCTGGATGGCTCAGTTGGTTAAGCATCTGGCTCTGGGTTTCGATCTCATAGTTGATGGAATCAAGCCCCACACTGGCCTCTGTGTTGATGACATGGAGTCTGCTTAGGATTCTCTCTCTCTCCCTTTCTCTCCCTCTCTCTCTCCCTCCCTCCCTCCCTCTTTCTCTCCCTCTTTCTGCCCCTACCCTGCTCTCTCTCTCTCTCAAAATAAATAAATTTTTTAAAGAATTGTCATAGTTTTAGATGCTGTTTTTAATCCGTCAAAATTGTCCACTTACAAGCAAGCAGAAAACCTATTGAAATTGTGCCAAAAATCTTGGGAAAATAATGGCGCAATTGATTTGTTTCCTAACTCCAAATATTAGAAAATAATACTTCAATCCTTATATATATTTAACTATTAATTAGCAATAATCAACATTATAATCCCCTTCTTATTCATTAGCTTAAATCATAAGGGAAAGACAGATTTTGGGGCATCATGCCTCAATTATCAGATTTCATTAAGGAAATGATAGAAACTTATTTTTATCAATAAAGTAAATTGTAGAAATGAAATATGGAGTCTGTCATCTATGGGTAGCAGAATTTTCTCTTCTCTCCCCAAGGATTTCTGGCATTTCTCAAAATGCTTATTTTGTTTAGGGCATAATGTGGTTTTCCTTTTCATTATATTCACCATCTCAGCCTTTATATTCACCTAGGAGTCTCAATTTTCATTATATCTGGGTGCAATCACAAACACAGACACTCTTCTTGTATTCCAGGACCATTTAAAAGTTACAAAGTGAATCCCTGTTCTCACTAATATGTGGGTTAACACATAGCATATTACATTTTACAGTTACCAGGGTTTTAAGGGTTTTACATTTAAAAACACAAAATCTGCTTCAGTTCAAAAGCCATTTATTGAGCCATTACATTGATCCAACACTATGTTAGATGTGAGTATACAAAGGTAAATAGATGTAGTTGCTGTCCTAAAGATGTTCACAAGCTCATGGGGAAAACAGGCATGGAAACATAAATTTCTAAATGAATATGGAAAGTGCAGAGGTATGCAAATTTGTTTGAAAAGCAGTCTCATTCCAGATGGGAGTCTGTTATGCATCCTAACCCATTCTTTCAATATCTACCAAAAAATAGTTTCTGATGTCCTAGGAGACTGTTTAAGCAAAGACTCACCTATCCTTCCTCAAATCATTCGCCCATGGCTATGCTATTAGATGTGGTTATACTTTGTCTGTTAACTACAATTTCTCTTCTTTTCACACCAATTTGAAGATTCAATCCCTCAAACCAGGAAGAAAGGTTATGAGGGTTATTTTGGGGGTTTTGTTTTGTTTTGTTTTTCAGCTCTCTGGGATAAGTGTTATGACTGATGCCATTTCATGAATAAGAAAACTAAAAGTCAATGAGGAGAACTTGCCCAAAGTCACACACCTGGTAAATGGCAGAGCAGGGCGTTAAAACATGGGAGTGTTCTTAAAAAAACAAACAAGCTTGAGACAGTGGGAGAATTCTTAACCACAACACAAATGTTTCCCAAACTTTGGTCTTGAGATACCCTTTTCATGATTTTGCCATATCTGTGCTAATTTTTAAATATAGGTAAATAATATTATTTAGAAACCTTAGTTGTATCCTAGGCAATAGAAACTGAGTAATCACAGTTTTCTAGTGTTAGCCGTATTTATATGTATGTGTGTTAGTGTATATTGATAAAATAAATAAATAAATATTATCATACAAATATTAGTCCATGTACCACCTAAAATCATCTCACATATCACAAGTAGTATGCATGCCATTCTTTGGAAACACTGATCTACTTTATACTATTTGTATAGTTAATTTATCATCACAATTGCATGCAAATTTGGCAGTGGATATAGCTGATTAAAACTGGGTAGTTGGGTGCTAACTTTTATTATCTTATCTAAGAATAATTTAATTTACAAAGGAATAAGGACCATCTGAAGAAATAGCTATGGTCCAGATATAAGAAAAAGTGAGAGGTGACTAGTAGAACAATAACCAGGGGGGAAATATTTTATTAAGAAGAAAATTTAGACTTGGCACCTGGATGGCTTAGTCAGTCGAGCATCTCTTGATTTTGGCTCACGTCATGAACTCACAGTTTGTGAGATCTAGCCCCCTGTCAAGCTCCACACTGATAGCATGGAACCTGCCTGGTATTCTCTCTCTCTCCCTCTCTCTCTCTCTTCCCCTCCCCCACTCGTGGGCTCACGCTCTCTCACTGTCTCTCAAAATAAATAAACTTTTTTTTTTTAAAAAAGAAGAAGAAAATTTAGACTAAGGAGAGAACAGAATTTATTAGAAAGTAGTTAAAGGGAAGAATCTTGGACCAAAACACTCAGAAAATAGGCACTATTGAGGGACTTGAAGTTATGTACCAGTGATTATAATGCATAGCTAAGTTGGGTTACTATTATGCTTGTGTAAAGCAATGCCAGCTTCTTTCACTCCAGTATTATCATGATTCACTTTGAGGAAATATGTGTGAAACTGGGGTTATCAGTGTTTCTGACAGTATTGCAACTCTACTTGAGAGACTCCCAAGACCTCAGGTGCTGGCAGTGTAGGCAAAGACTAAGCAGTTAGCTGGCTGCCTGACTGTTCCAATGGCTAAGAGAACAGTTTGTGTGTGTGAGTAGGCTTGCGCTATGATCATCGTTGCCTCTTTGGGATAAGGAAATGATTATAGATATTAATGAGGAGTGTTTGCTTGAGCCTTGGTAGACGGCACTCAGTTTAAACGTAATTTGTTGCTGTTGTTGTTTTCAATTTGTACCATTAACAAAAAACATTTAAGAGGAAACCATAAGGTTAAGGCTAAAAGCAGAAGGCTTGTGGTGAAACCCAATAAGGTAGTATCCCATTTTGTGCTAATTGGTTTTAACTAGCAATCAAAGAGGACAGATGGCCTCTCCTAGGAAGGAGAACACTACAATTTAGGGAAATATATGCCTGTCCTTCTTCATGAATATTCATACTCTTTTTCTTGCCAACATAATCATTTTTCATTTTGTATCTCTTTAATAACAACTCATATTTCATTTGCATGTTTTAAAGAATGTAACATAAGTATTAAAATATTGATTTGAGGATTTTTTTATTAGGGTACTGGTTTTGTTAACCTGCATTTTGGTGTATTTAGATAAATTGAGTAAAATGTCACTCTTTGGGATATATTCAAAACAATTTAGAAACAAACTACAGAAATTGCCCAAAAGATAATAAGTTTGTTTTTGAGGAGTGCCTGGCTGGCTCAGTCCATGAAGCATATGACTCTTGGTCTCAGGGTTCTGGACTTTGGCCCCATTTTGAGTGTAGAGATTACTGAAAAATAAAATCTTTTTAAAAATAATTGTTTTTGAAATTTGGAGCCATTTCCAGCAAAAAAAATAAGTAAGAGATAATTAAATTAAATGAGGTGACCTAGTCAACAGGATAGGATTTGGGGAGAGGACCTGGGATGGCTCAAGAATTGAGAGAGAAAGGCAGAATAGTTTGTAGCATGAGAGTTACATCCAACCTGTCAGATTGAGGTATAAGTTTCAATATGTAGTTCTGTTCTTATACTCAAAAAATGATATTGATCTTTCCATCTACTACGGTCCTCTTTATTTTCTTCCATTTGGTTTTTATTAAAAACTAATTTTCGTACTGTGCCATCATGCATTCTAATGTTCTTTTAATTTTTTTGCAAGTTTTTTTTCTATTACATGTATGATGTTCTATTCAAAACAGGCAAAATGAGATTCACTACTATTTACATGCCTAGATCATAAATACCAGACTCAAGAAAAGATGAATCATATTGATTATCAATCTAAAACATTCATTAAACATCAACTCTTTACAATGCGTGAAATAGGACTATAGATAGGACTACAAAGAAACTACAACACTGGCTCTTAACACTTACAATCTAGCTGGGCAGAAAAAGAATCAATCCCTGAGAATTACAACTAGTGAACATGCTAAAATATCATCTATACTTTTTTTAAAACTCAAGCAAATATACTAAAACTTAAATAAAATGATTTCTCACAACTTAAAAGTGGTACTGTTGAAGTAAACATTCTGAAGTGGCTACCATTGTTCAAAATGATCTTTGAAAATCATCTTTGATATTACCTTTAAACCCTGTGATCTGTTCTTTGGAATTTCTCAGGATCCAAAAACATTTCCATTGAATGGGTGAAACTGATTTCAGGGCACAGTTAAGAGACATTTGGAACCAAGGATGGTAAAGAAGAAAGCCAAGCAAGCTGAGTAATACCACTTTGGGGTTAAATTGAAGTATGTCCACAAATCAATAAGGCTGCTTTTCCTGGGTAGTTTGGAAAATGACTTTGAAATAAATTTCTCTATATGAATTCCCAAGTTCTACTTCCAATGTTAGTGTCAGTGGAATAGGTGAATAGCCTCTCAGGTATCAATAGGCAGTTTCCAATCTGAATTATTATGGCTTTTAGAGAAACCAGAGGAAGAGAGTTTCCCCATAGTTCGATCTCCCGACTAGATTATAAAAACCTGTAGTATAGCTGAAGAGAGCAATAATGGTCTTTTAGCCACACATAGTTGGGATTTAGACTCTTTTTTTCTATGGGAAAACACACTGGTACTCAAGTTATCCCACAATTCTTACAGCAGAATCTAAGATTCCCTTGTTTCTGATGACAGGGCTAAGAAGATCAGGTATTCCAGTTGGACGAACAGTAATAGACACTCCAAGCACCATTAATTTGTTCACTCTGTATAAGAGTAATTTCAAAAGTGTTTCAAAATGGTTCTCTCCTTGTCAACTCCCCTTGGTTCTTGCTCTATCAGTTATCCTCTCTCTTGTGTTTTCTCTGCATTTTTACTAAAGTTCTTCCCATTGAAGCAAACTAACTTCCATCCAACTCGGTGTTCCCACTTGATTTCATTCCATTTCTCCTTTCCTTGTCCAGCACTCTCAAGAGAATAGTCCATTGCTGTCTCTAATTCCTCACTTTCCATATGATACTCACTCTACTGTCCCAAGAATCTGGATTTGTAAGTTGGTAATTAGAAAAATTCCTGAAAAACCACTTTTGTTTGGTGGGTTCAGAAGCCTGATGGCAATATATTAAGTGTTGTGTGGGCAGTAAAGCTTTGAAGGCTGGGACACAATTCTTATAAAATTTAGCAATGAAGAAGAAGGTCATAGGATGGGAGCTGAAATAGGGTGGCATGTGGATGGAGTGTGGGAAGGATGTCTCAAAAATGGTTTTTGTTTAGATAAGCAAGACTGATATATGATCACAGCCACATGGAAAGGAGTCGTCAATGGAGAAAGAGAGGTTGGAGATGTTAAAGACGTGGAAGGTCTGGGCTTAAATAAAAAGGACTCTTCTTTTTTTTTTTTGGACTTGGAAAGATTAGAAGATAGGCATGGCTCAAAAAGCACTGGCAATATATTTCCTATTGGTTCTGTTTCTCTAGATGACCCTGACTAATATACTTTCCCATGTTTTTAAACCATGCTTATCCTCTAACCTTTCCAAGTCCACTTCAACTTTTATAATTGCATGAGCTAAATTTTTATAATGAACGTATACACATATACATAAGAACATATATATATAAACATATACATATATACATATAAACATATACACATATACATATATATAACGAGTGCCTGGGTGGCTCAGTCGGTTAAGTGTCCAACTTTGGCTCAGGTCATGATCTCATGGTTTGTGAGTTTGAACCCTGCATCAGGCTCCGTACTGACAGCTTGGAACCTGGAGCCTGCTTTGGATTCTGTGTCTCCCTCTCTCTCTCTGACCCTCTCCCGCTCATGCTCTGTCTCAAAAATAAATAAACATTAAAAAATTAAAAACATATATATAAGCATTTATAATCCTTATATTAAGCATGCATATGCTTAGTATATATATTTATATAACTTATATTTTTATAATTATTTGTAATTAGAGATGATAAATAGATATATTTGGCTCATGGAATTATGGAGGCTGAAGTCCCAAGTTCCACAGGATAAGTCAGCAAGCTGAAAGCCCAGGATAGCCAAAGGTGTAATTCCAGTCTGAGTCTGAAGACCTGAGAATCAAGATTGCTGACAGAAAGTTCCAGTCTGAAGTCCAGCAAGTTCAAAACCCAGAAAAAGCTGATGTTACAGTTTCAGCCCAAAGGCAGGAAAAAGCCAATGTTCCAGTACAAAAGCAGTAAGGCAGGAACAATTCTCTTACTTGAGGAAGAGTCAACCTTTTTGTTCTATTCAGGCCTTCAGCTGAGTGAATGACAGCCACTCACATTAGGGAGACTGTCTTTTACCCAGTGTACTGATTTAACATTAATCTCATCCAAAAAACACCCTTACAAGAGCACTCAGAATAATGTTTGACCAAATATCTTAGTGCCTATAGCCCAAGCAAGTTGACTCATAAAATTATCACAGGAAGTAAACCTGAGAAAGTGAAGTAGAGAACTTTCAGAGAATTTTCTCTGAAAGCTCAAGGGCACATTTGATAAGCAAGTTATAAATTGAACTGAGGTTGTAAAATCCACAAAAGACAGTTGAGTGCTAGGGTAAATAATTTTAAAAGTAACCATGTAAAATGTGTGTTTCCTCTTGATCTGAAAAATCTTCATTTTGTACCACTTCCCCCATGAGTGTACCTTGGTGTCCAAGACTGAACATGGGTACCCCCCACTCCTACAAAATCATGACGTTGGTCATGCCTATTATTGCCTCATATTAATATGCCATGCATATTAATTCTATGTTGATATTTTTGTAAAAGTTAGAAGTAGCTGCTGGGATTTTTCTTAGTAGATTGCCATAAGCCAAGCTTTCATTCACCAGGGCTTAAGAACCTATGTCAGAAATGTGGATGATTATGAACAGTGTCACTCATTTTAAATACAAATTAACCAGCAGATCATGTGACTCTAGTAATAGACTCACTGCTAATTGCTATAACTACTGTTGATAATCTCTAGGAGCACCTGGACAGATGGAATGTTTTTACATTTTCCAACCTGATTCAGCCTGTAGCTTTGTTTGAAAATGCCGTTCTTTGTGTATGTATTTTATCACATTCTCAGTAAGGAATGCTGAGATGCTTAATCCAACAAATATTACAAAATAGAATTATTTCAACAACTATTCAGCATGATGTTTACGAACAAAATATGTATAATATACTTTATACATGTAAGAAATGCCATTTTTCATGTCTTCTTCAAATAACTACTTGTTGGAGTCCTTCTGTACTTCAGGGCTGGATTTAACAACTGCTTTCAATACTGATTATGGTTTCTAGTGTCAACCAATTCCACATTGCTGAGGTCATTCCTATTTATCGGTTGATTATGAGAAAACATTCCCTAGCATAACATTATTGGAAGATGTGTGTGTATTTGAAAATTACATTTCATAAGCTTTGGTTTATCAACTATGGGATTGTTACTAATATGGAAGCATACAGAAAATACAAATGCTATTGAATTTAAGCTATCATGTTGTATACCAATCAACATGGGCCAAATTAACAGGACAGGACAATTCCTTAATTGTCCTGGCTGAGTATGGCAAATGCTAGAGTCAGAGGACCATTGTCACAACCAGGACAAGGCAACCAGAAGAATTCTGCTCATACATTCCCCACTAATTTTAGTCTAAAAAGAGGGGACATTAATCTTGGCCTAAGTCTATAAATTTTCCTTACAAGTTCAAAATCAGGGGCTCAGAACCCATAGAAAACTCTTGTGAATTTTTTGGTTACATGTTGTTTTTCTCAATAGTATTCTTCTTGATTTAACTTAAGTATTATAATTTATTAAAAAAACCTTCAAAATCTCTTCATAGTTGTCTTTAACTAGATTCAGGTTAACTTGATTCTTGACTGGACCTGAATATGGTTGGACTTTTATGGTCATGTGACAATTCACTTAAGGGTTTCCCATAACAAGATGGTATAGACTGGATTGGTATGGGTCATCTGGTAATCTTATTTTATTTTATTTTTTAATTTTTAAATGTTTATTTATGTTTTAGAGAGAGAGAGAGAGAGAGAGAGAGAGAGAGAGAGAGAGAACGAACAAATTGGGGAGGGGCAGAGAAAGAAGGAGACATAAAATCTGAAGCAGGCTCCAGGCTCTGAGCTGTCAGCACAGAGCCCGATGCAGGACTCAAACTCATAAACTGTGAGATCATGACCTGAGCTGAAGTCAGTCACTTAACCAACTGAGCCACCCCAGGCGACCCAGATAATCTTATTGTAAATCAACTTGTTATACCAGCTTTGCTTTCAATTTCCATTCCTGACATTTTGCAAAATGTCTATTGCAAAGATATCCACTATGATTCTAAAAAGTAATCAGCATAGGAGTAAAGCTAGTATCACTATAATCTGTATTCCATTATTATCATTTCCATTTGGATATAAAGATCGCTAAGTGCTTCTATGTACCATGTCTTCTGTGTACTACACAAAAGGGATTCTTTGAAACTGTCAAAGGAAGCAGTGATGAATGGAATACACCTAATGCATAAAATCCCACTCCCATATCTATTTGAAGGCAGCCTGCTTTTCTTTCATGGACCTACACAATATCAAGCTGGACAATTCAGGCTGAAAACAACCACATAACAGTCTAAAGTAATTCATGTAAAAGCAGAAGCTTTCTTTGCGTAAACTATATAGATAATGGTAGATATATAAATAGGGTGCTAGGGACATTTCTTTTGAGTGGAAGACAAATAGATTATGCAATTTTATTGACTTTATTCATGTATTAGAAATATAATGTGCTTAATTATTAAAGATAATTAAACATCCTTCTCTTTTATCTGTATGAGGCCGACCTTCATATTTCAACTTCCTGGAAAGGTAGCTGAACTGTAGAGCTCAGAGGAAATATTTAAATGAAGACAATAACAGATAATAATTGTTGCTTCTGGAAAATAGAGTGCAAAATGGGGTGTTCATGATGTCATAATAATATGGATGTAAGTCAATGTTTTTTTATTAAAGCAGTGTGAAGACCAAAAGTATATTATGTAGAGCCAATTATTTCCAAAACTTATGAACTTAAAGGACCAAAGACTGAACCAGGAAAATAATGTTAATTCATTAATTCATTTTTCTCACGTATTGTTTCTATTATCCCAGAGTAATTGTCTAAGTAAAGCTTTCAAGTGAATATCTAAAAGTGTGCATTGGGTGTCTGGATGTCAAACATAAAACTTGTGGAATAAAAATATACTTTAATTTCTAACATCCTGCTGGACATTTCCACAATATTTTGCCAGATACTAAAATTTAGTATGTCCAAAAAAAAAACTGGAAACCTGCAACTTTGCCCCTTCCCCTTCCCACCTGTTGACTTTACATTGTTATATACAGTTCAGTGGATCTCCAAGTACTTTATTAGAGCAGAATTTTGCTTAATTGAGGCTTTTCCTAAGACTTCCTATTCCTACCTAGCCTGCAAATACCAGAATAAAAATATAAGAAGTATTATTTGTTTTGTCTCATTTCAGTGATTTGGGAGGCTAGATTTTTTGGAGGGGGGTGAGTCAGAAATATTTTAAGAATGCCACAAGAAAAGTAATTGAGCAGAAATTTCTACTTGATAACAAAACAAATTAGCATTGAAGAGCCCATCTATAGTTCAGTTTAACTCTTTTCCTCTTCTCAACATAGCACCAACAGCATAGGATCATGTATTTTTATTATGGAAAAAGACTATCGCATGTACGGGTGGGGGTGGGGAGTCTGTTATTACCATTGTAGAAAACTTGTATAAGCTGTTGATAAACAAAGCAATATTAAAATGGGTTGTCTGCCCGAGCACAGAAATGGTTCTGTTGTGCTGTTTCCCAACAGCTACATTTTGCCTATAGAAGCTTTTACCAAAAAACACAAAAATTAAAAATTAAAAAATGACCTTACCTGTTGATAGCCAAACAGAGTTGCTTATTGTTCTGTTCTTTTTTCCCCATCACTTACCTATGCATACCTTTTCTATTTAAAGTCAACCCTCCAGTACTATTGCTACAGAGCCTAGCTGAAGAGTAAAAGTGTGTGTTTAAGAGATTGATGTATAATTAAATGGCCTTAATAAACAGACATACATGCAGACTTCAATTTAGTTTTCAATTTTATGAAAGAAACTAGGATAGGCTTCTAAAACTTGAAATTACTTATTGCACATAAAAATGTTTTGAGGACCAGTGTTGACAGCTGGATTTATGAATTAATCAGATTGTCTCCAGAAGTGAAAGAAAATGGAGGTAATACTTTCAAAATCAGAAGCTTTTTAAAAACTTATTTATTTTGAGAGAGAGAAAGTGAGCATACAAGCATGGGAGCGGCAGAGAAAAAGGGGAAGAGAGAATTTCAAGCAAGCTCCATGCTGTCATCACAGAGACTGAGGTGGGACTCGAACCCATAAACCATTAGATTATGACCTGAGCTGAAAGCAAGAGTTGGTTGCTCAACTGACTGAGCCACCCAGCCACCTCTATAATCAGAAGCATTTTAAGGCAGGATTTGAAAAGAGGAAAAAAGAAGCAGGCTAGATGAACAAAGGTTTAACAGAAGATTGAGAAAATAGCCCTCCAAGTAACAATGACATTCCAAAGTAGCAAACAAAAATGACAGTGTGAATTTGTCCAGAGTGACATCTTCTTGAAACTTCACAGAACCAGCTTCCCCTTGTATCACAGTGTTAGGACTTTCCATTGAAAACATTATAGGATGATGAGTATCTTCAGCCACAGTACATGTTGCATCCTGAGCTAACCGTTATAGGAGAAGAAATGAAAGATGAAAGCAAAATGATTTGACAGTGAGCTTTTCAGATAAAGATAATAAGGTTCCATTCTTGATAGCAAGCAGTTTGAGAGCCAGTGAAGAGGTTTGAAGAAGGTTTATGTAAGGTGACCATGGTAACTAGAATGGAGGAGAATTTTTTTAATAGTTTATTGCCAAGTTGGTTTCCATATATCACCTAGTGTTCTTCCCTACAAGTGAAGAATGGAGGGGAATTTTAACAAAAACATTTTGAGCCATTTGGGAGCACAAAGATGGGTTGGCTATGAAGGATAGAAAGCACAACAGAGAAAGAAATGATAAAAATATAGATTATTATTTCAGCTGTCTAGATGAAGAAGGAATGGAAATTAAGGAAACTATGAAAAAAGATCCTTAGATTTTGTCATAGCCTAAATCTTAGCTGTGCCTTAGTAGTTCTTTCTCGATTATGGAACAGGATGAGGCTTCTTAGGATTCAACACTTCATCTCTATTTCAGGGAGCACTTAGAGCCAGGGTTCTGAAACTAGGGCTTATGTACCCTCCCCAAAGAGTCCATAAATATAATTCAGGGAGCCTATGAATTTGTAGAGGAAATTTTTACATCTTTATTTTCACTAGTATCTATGTAGCACTTTTTAAAATTATGAATGTAGACAAAAAACTATAGTAGTTTTAACCATTCTTGTAACTTTTCTACAATAATAAATATCACAGATATTTGCATATTATATTAAAGTTTTATGAGACATTTTAGAATACAGTGTCTATTCATCATATTTTGAAATTATGGAATTTATTAGACATCACTATATCTTATTATTTAATGAATTAATTAAAAAGTACATGTTGGGAGACTTCTGGGAAAAATGGCAATATAGGAGGATCCTAAGTTCACCTTGTCCCAAGGATACAACTAGATAACACTCACATCAGTACAAACAACCCAGAACATGACCTCTGAAGACTGGCAGAACACACTCCACAACTAAATATAGAGAAAGAGCCACATTTAAGAGGGTGAAAAAAAATAGACACATCGTCAGGAGCTAAATGGACTGTGGGCCATCTGTAGAAAGGAGGGATGCCATGAATGTGGAAAGAAGAGAAAAGCAGACCCTCACACTCGAGATCTTGCATGGGGAAGATGACTCTCCCCATAACATTTGGTTTTGAAATCCAAAGAGGCCTAATTTCAGGAGTTCTTAAAACCAACAAGACTTAAAACCTGGAACTTTAAAAATCAGTGTGCTTCACTCTGTGAGACCCAGGAGAGTGACAAGAGTGTGAGTTCCCACCTTTATAGAGACAGCACAAAAATTAGCACACAGAAATACAGGATAGAAACAGCAATTTGAAAAATGCCTAGGGTATATTGGAGGGAGATTTGTTTACTAATCTCAGAGCATATGCTGGAAGGGCAGGGGACATTGCAAGACTTCCCCAGGAACAAAGGAGCTGGCAGATGTCATTTCTCACCCCAGACCCCAGACTAGACATATAGACATCTGTGGAAACCAGAGCAGTGCCTACACTCACTATTTAACTTGCTAAGGTGTCACCCTTGTACTTCTGCAGCTCCAAGACTTCAAGATAGGCCTGCCTCAGTCCCACCAGCTATAGGTCCCCTCCCCCAGAGAACCATTGCAAACTTTGTGAAACCCACATCCAGCCTTGCAGCTTTGCAGATCTGCCCCCTCCAATATACCCTTGGCCAATGTTCATCAGAAGTGGTGCCACAAGTCTAGCAGTGTGCAAGCAAACTTGACAGGGTCCAGTACCACTCCAATGTGACTCTTGAGTGAGGGTAAGATAATCACACACTAGTTATACTGCAGACCCAGCAGTGGGCTGGGAGCAGACAGCTGGTCTGACAGCATGGCCTTACCCACCAATGAAAGGGGGCAACACTGGGAAAGTGCCCTGCGGTTTGGAGCTAGTGCGTCTCTGGAAAACACCAGATCAAACTTAACTCAAGCACAAGGGGGACCCTGAATGATCCACATACACCACAGAGACCAAACACTGTTCACAAAAGGCAAAGAGATGGCTGGACGTAAGGTAAATGAAGTTTAGCAACAACAGTAGGGTGCATGCAACACACATAGGAGACACCCTGAAATGCCAGATTCTGGTGTACAGGAGACACTGCACTGCAGGACACTGAAGGACCTCTTTATTATAAACCCACTACTTTCAAGAGCAGAAGATGTAGCTAACATTCCTAACACATAGAAACAGACACAGAGAGTTACAGAAAATAAATAGACAGGAGAATATGTACAAATAAAGAACAGTAAGATACCACAAGAGACTAAAGCAAAATGGAGATAATATGCTGATAGAGAATTTAAAATAATAATTATAAAGATGCTCAATAGACTTGACAAAAGAGTGGAGGACATCAGTGAGACCCTTAACAAAGAGATAGAAAACATAAAAAAGAACCAGAGATGAAGTACTCAATACATGAAATTAAAAATATACTAGATGGAATAAATAGTAGGCTAACGCAGAGGAACAGATCAGCAACATGGAGGACCCAGTAATGGAAAACAATCAAACTGAGCAGGTGAGAGAAAACAAAATAATACAAAATTATAATAGATCTAGGGTATGCAGTGACATCATCAAGCATGACAACATTCACATTATAGGTATCCAAGAAAGAGAAGAGAGAGAAAGGTGGGAAGAAAATTTATTTGAAGAAATAATAGCTGAAAACATTTCCCATCTGGGGAAGGAAACAGAAATCCAGATCCAGAAGGGACAGAGAGCGCCTGCAAAATCAACCCATGAGGTCCACAGCAATTAAAGGTCCATAGTAATTAAAATGGCAAACAGTCATGATAAAAAGAGAATTTTAAAAGTGGTATAAGACAAAAAAAGAAAACAGTTATATGTATACTAGGGGAAACCCCACAAGGCTATCACTGAATTTTTCAGCAGAAACATTGCAGGCCAGAAGGGCCAGGATATATCATAGAATGATATAGTCAAAGTACAGAAAGGAAAAATGCAGCCAAGAATACTCTATCCAGCAAGACTGTCTTTCAGAAGAGAAGGAGTGATAGAGTTTCCCAAACAAAAGTCAAAGGAATTCATGACCTCCACACCACCCCTACAAAAAATGTTAAAAAGACTCTTTGAGTAGAAAGGGCAGACTATAAGTAAGAGTAATAAGCAACTGCACTGGTAGGTACTTACCCAAAGAACACAAAAATACTAATTCAAAGGGATACACGCACCCTGATGTTTATAGCAACATTATCTACAATAACCAAATTATGGAAACAGCCCAAGTGTCTATCAACTGATGAATGGATAAAGATGTAGTGTATATATATATACACAGTGGAATGTTACTCCATCATAAAAAAAAGAATAAAATTTTGCTTTAGGTAATGACACAGTTTCTAGAGAGTATTATACTAAGCAAAAAAGTCAGTCAGAAAAAGACAAATACCATATGATTTCACTCATATGTGGAATTTAAGAAACAAAAGAAACAAAGGGGAAAAAGAGAGAGAGATGCAAACCAAGAAACAGAGTCTTTACTATAGAGAACAAATTGATGGTTACCAGAAGGGAAGCGGCAGGAAGGATGGGTCAAATAGGTGATGGGGATTAAAGAGCACCATGTGTTGTATGGAAGTGTTGAATACACCTGAAACTAATATTACACTGTAGGTTAACTAACTGGTATTTGAATAAAAACTTAAAAGAAAAAAGAAAAGTAGAAACCACAAAAGCAGTAAAAATGGGAATATCTGTAAAATTCAGTCAAGGGTCTTACAAAATAAAAAGATGTAAAGTATGACTCCACATACCTAAAATGTGGGAAGGGAGAGAGGAATAAAGAATGGGTTTAAATTTAAGTGACCATCAACTTCATACAGACTGCTGGATGCAGAAGATGTTATGTGCAAACTGAATTGTAATGACAAATCAAAAACCAAAAAAGATATTTTTAAAAAAATAAAGAGAAAGAAATCCAAACATACCACCAAAAAGGCAAGCTAATCATGAGAGAGGAAAGCAAAGGAAACAAAGAACAGAGAAAAATTATAAAAAGAGCCAAAGAACAAGTAACAAAATGGCAGTAAGTACATACCTATCAATAGTTACTTGGAATATAAATGAATTAGGCACTCCAATTAAAGAACAAAGGATGATGGAATGGATAAAAAAAAAAAGAAAAAGACTCATCTATATGTGCTGTTCAGACCTAAAGACTCACCCAGATTGAAAAAGAAGGGATAGAGAAGCATTTATCATGCATAAGGATATTAAAATAAAGCTGGGGGGGGTAGTAGTGCTTAAATTGGAAAAAAAAGACTTTATTTTTTTAAGTAGTTTATTGTCAAATTAGTTTCCATACAACACCCAGTGCTCTTTCCCACAAATGCCCTCCTCCATCACCACCACCTCTTTTACCCCTCCCCCTTTAACCCTCAGTTCCTTTTCAGTATTCAATAGTCTCTCAAGTTTTGCATCCCTCTCTCTCCCCAACTCTCTTTCCCTCTTCCCCTCCCCCTGGACCTCCATTAGGTTTCTCCTGTTCTCGTGTTAAAACTATGAGTGCAAACAATGGTATCTGTCCTTCTCTGCCTGACTTATTTCGCTTACCATGACACCCCCAAAGTCCATCCACTTTCCTACAAATGGCCAGATTTCATTTTTTCTCATTGACATGTAATACTCCATTGTGTGTGTGTGTGTGTGTGTGTGTGTGTGTGTATATATATATATATATATATATATATTCCATGTTTTGGCTATTGTTGACAGTGCTGCTATGAACATTAGGGTACACGTGCTCCTATGCATCAGCACTTCTGTATCACTTGGGTAAATCCCTAGCACTGCTATTACTGGGTCATAAGGAAGTTCTATGGATAGTTGTTTGAGGAACCTCCACACTGTTTTCCAGAGTGGCTGCACCAGCTTACATTCCCACCAACAGTCTAGGAGGGTGCCCATCTCTCCACACCCGCGCCAGCATCTATAGTCTCTTGATTTGTTCATTTTAGCCACTCTGACTGGTGTGAGGTGGTATCTCAGGGTGGTTTTGATTTGTATTTCCCTGATGATGAGTGAGGTTGGGCATCATTTCATGTGCCTCTAGGCCGTCTGGATGTCCTCTTTGGAGAAGTGTCTGTTTATGTCTTCTGCCCATTTCTTCACTGGGTTATTTGTTTTTTGGATGTGGTGTTTGGTGAGTTCCTTGTAGATTTTGGATACTAGCCCTTTATCTGATATGTCATTTGCAACTATCTTTTCCCATTCTGTCAGTTGCCTATTAGTTTTCTTGATTGTTTCCTTTGCAGTGCAGAAGCTTTTTATCTTGATGAGGTCCCAAGAGTTCAGTTTTGCTTTCATTTCCCTTGCCTTTGGGGATGTGCCCAGTAGGAAATTGCTGCGGTTGAGGTCAAGAAGGTTGTTTCCTGCTTTCTCCATGAGGGTTTTGATGCTTTCCTGTCTCACATTCATGTCCTTCAGCCATTTTGAGTTAATTTTTGTGTATGGGGTAAGAAAGTGGTCTAGATTCATTCTTCTGCATGTTGCTGTCCAGTTCTCCCAACACCACCTGCTAAAGAGGCAGTCTTTTTTCCATCAGATACTGTTTCCTGCTTTGTCAAAAATTAATTGGCCCACATTTGTGGTCCCAGTTCTGGGTTCTCTATTCTATTCCGTTGGTCTATGTGTCCGTTTTTGTGTCAATACCATCCTGTCTTGATGATAACAGCTTTGTAGTAGAGACTAAAGTCCGGGATTGTGATGCCTCCCATTTTGGTTTTCTTCTTCAATATTACTTTGGCTATTCGGAGTCTTTTGTGGTTCCATACGAATTTGAGGATAGTTTGTTCTAGCTTTGAGAAGAATGTTGGTGCAATTTTGACGGGGATTGCATTGAATGTGTAGATTGCTTTGGGTAGTAATGACATTTTCACAGTGGTTATTCTTCCGATCCATGAACAGGGAATGTTTTTCCATTTCTTGGTGTCTTCTTCAACTTCTTTCATAAGTTTTCTATAGTTTTCATCATATAGGTCTTTTACATCCTTGGTTAAATTTACTTCTAGGTATTTTATGGTTTTCTGTGCAATCGTGAATAGGATCAGTTTCTTGATTTCTCTTTCTGCTGCTTCATTTTTGGTGTATAGGAATGCAACTGATTTCTGTACATTGATTTTGTACCCTGCAACTTTACTGAATTCATTGATCTGTTCTAGAAGGCTTCTGGTGGAGTGTGCCGAGTTTTCCATGTAGAGTATCATGTCATCTGCAAAAAGTGAAAGTTTGCCTTCTTCTTTGCCAATTCTGATGCCTTTTATTTCCTTTTGTTGTCTGATTGCTGATGCTAGGACTTCCAGCACTATGTTAAGCAACAGTGGTGAGAGTGGACACCCCTGTCGTGTTCCTGATCTCAGCGGGAAAGCTCTCAGTTTTTCCCTATTGAGGATAACATAAGGTGTGGGCTTTTCATAAATGGCTTTTATGATGTTTAATTAAGTTCCTCCTATCCTGACTTTCTCAAGGGTTTATGTTAAGAAAGGGTGCTGTATTTTGTCAAATGCATTTTCTGCATCTATCGACAGGATCATATGATTTTTATCCTTTCTTTTGTTAATGTCATGGATCACACTGATGGATTTGCAAATATTGAACTAGCCCTGTAACCCAGAAATGAATTCCACTTGATCATGATTGATAATTCTTTTTATATGCTGTTGGATTCCATTTGCTAGTATCTTGTTGAGTATTTTTGCATCTGTACTCATTAAGGATATTGGTCTGTAGTTCTCTTTTTTGGCTGGGTCTCTGTCTGGTTTGGGTATCAAGGTGCTGCTGGCTTCGTAGAATGAGTTTGGAAGTTTTCCTTCTATTTCTATTTTTTGGAATAGTTTGAGAAGAATGGGTATGAGCTCTGCTTTAAATGTCTGGTAGAATTCCCCTGGGAAGCCATCTGGCCCTGGGCTCTTATTCGTTGGGAGATTTTTGATAATGGATTCTATTTCTTCACTGGATATCGGTCTATTCGTGCTTTCTATCTCTTCCCATTTGAATTTTGGCAGTGCATGTGTATTTAGGAATTTGTCCATTTCTTCTCGGTTGTCCAGTTTGTTGGTATATAATTTTTCATAGTAATCTCTGATGATTGCTTGTATTTCTAAGGGATTGGTTGTGATAGATCCTTTTTCGTTCATGATTTTGTCTATCTGGGTGCTGTCTCTTTTCTTTCTGAGAAGCATGGCTAGAGGTTTATCAATTTTGTTTATTTTTTCAAAAAACCAACTCTTGGTTTCATTGATCTGCTCGACTGTTTTTTTTTTTTTTTTGGATTCTATATTGTTTATTTTTGCCCTGATCTTTACTATTTCTTTTCTTCTGCTGGGTTTGGGGTGCTCTTGATGCTTCCCTTCTAGTTCCAGTAGGTGCTCTGTTAGATTTTGAATTTGCGCTTTTTCTAGTTTGTTGAAATTGGCCTGGATTGCAATATACTTTTCTCTTAGTACTGCCTTTGCTGCTACCCAGAGATTTTGGATTGTTGTATTTTCATTTTCATTTGTTTTCATGTATTTTTTAATTTCTTCTCTAATTGCCTGATTAGCCCAATCATTCTTTAGTAGGGTGGTTTTTAACCTCCACATTATTGGAGGTTTTCCAGACTTTTCCTGTGGTTAATTTCAAGTGTCATAGCATTGTGATCTGAACGTGTGCATGGTATGATCTCTATTCGTTTATACTTATGGAGGGCTGCTTTATGTCCCAGTATGTCATCTATCTTGGAAAATGTGCCATGTGCACTTGAAAAGAAGGTGAATTTCCTGACTTCAGGATGCAGAGTTCTAAATATATCTATCAATTCCATATGTTCCAATGTGTCATTCAGGTCCATTGCTTCTTTAGTGATTTTCTGTCTGGTTGATCTATCCATTGCTGTCAGTGGAATATTAAAGTCCCCTGCAATTAGCACATTCTTATCAATAAGATTGTTTCTGTCTGTGATTAATTGTTTTATGTATTTGGGTGCTCCCAAATTTGGCACATAGATATTTATAATTGTTAGCTCTTCCTGTAATTATTATATAATGTCCTTCTATATCTCTTGTTACTGCCTTTACTTTAAAGTCCAGTTTGGCTGATAGAAGTATGGCTACTCCAGCTTTCTTTTGGCTTCCAGTAGCATGATAGATATTTCTCCATCCCTTTACTTTCAACCTGAAGGTATCTCCAGGTCGAAAATGAATCTCTTGTAGACAGCAAATAGATGGATTTTGTTTTGTTTTTTTTCCATTCTGCTACCCTGTGTCGTTTGGTTGGAGCATTCAGTCCATTTACATTTAGTGTTATTATTGAAAAATGTGGGTTTAGAGTCATTGTGTTCTCCATAGAATTCATGTTTACAGTGATGTCTCTGGCACCTCGTATTCTTTGCAACATTACCCTCATAGAGTCCCTCTTAGGATTTCTTGTAGGGTTGGTTTGGTGGTCATGAATTCTCTCAATTTTTGTTTATTTGGGAACACTTTTATCTCTCCTATTTTGAATGACAAACTTGCTGGATAAAGGATTCTTGGCTGCATGTTTTTTCTGTTCATCACATTGAAGATTTCCTGCCATTCCTTCCTGGCCTGCCAAGTTTCATTAGATAGGTCTGTAACCACTCTAATAGGATTCCCTTTGTATGTTATGGCCCTTTTCTCCTTAGCTGCTTTTAGAATTCTCTATTTATCTTTATATTTTGCCAGTTTCACTATGATATGTCGTGACAAAGGTCGATTCAAGTTACATCTTTAAGGGGGTTCTTTGTGCCTCTTGAATTTGAATGTCTATTTTATTGCCCAGATTTGGTAACTTCTCAGTTATAATTTGGTCTAGTGTCCCTTCAGGACCTTTCTCTCTGTCTTCCTCTTCAGGAATTCCTATGATAGGGATGTTGTTCCGTTTGATTGTATCACTCAGGGATCGAATTCTCATTTCCTGCTCCTGGATCAATATCTCTCCCTTGCAAAAAGAGAGTTAAAAGAGAGTTAAAACAAAGATTGTAACAAATAAACCAAAAAAAGGACACTATATAATCATACATGAACAATCCAACAACAAGATATAACAATTGTAAATATTTATGTGCGTAACATGGACACACCTAAGTACATAAAGCAGTTAGTAATGTTGCAGGATTTTTTATCTCAATACATGGGATTCACTGTCTCGCCACTTTGAAGAATGCAGAAGTGGTCACAAAATTAGCAGTAGGCAAAAGTTTATTAAAGTATAGGATTAGAAAATAAGAATCGTATGAAACCTCTCTTTACAGAGAGGGGATATTCAAAAGGGAATGCTCACGACTATAGGCAAATGTCTTTGTTTTATAAGGCTCTGGTTATCACCCCCATTCTTTTCCCCTTGTTCCTTCTCAGATTCTATCATTACTGGCTGAATAACTCTAGGTGTTGGGTTGTCCGTTCCTGATTAGCTCGACACAATTGTGTGAGGACTAAGACTATGGTCACACTGTCCTTTGTATAACATAAGTTTTATGGTTTATATTTTTTTATTTAGATGTTTTGATTGTCAAATTTCTGAGGGAAACCTGAGAAGGAGTATATGGTGTCTGTTACATTTTTAAGAGGAACTTTACGCCCAAGGGAGTTTGCTGTGGTCAAGCACTTCTAGCATCGTTCCAAAATATGTGGGATTTTTTCCCCACACTTAGAGGCTTCAGGTCCTTACCTTTCCCTCTCTGCCTATTTTATCCTATATTTTCCCTATCATAGTAACAAACATAAAGGAAGATATTTATAGTAATAGAAGAATGGTAGGGAACTGTAACACCCCACTTACATCAATAGACAGTTCATCCAAAGAAAAAATCAACAAGGAAACAGTGGCTGAGAATGACACATTGGATCAGATAGATTTAATAGATATATTCAAAACACTGCATTTTAAAACAGTAGAATACACAATACTTTCACGTGCACATGGATCTCCAGAATAAATCCCATCTTTGGCCACAAAACAAGTCGAAGCAAGTTCAATAGAATCAAAGTCATATTATGAATCTTTTCTACCACAACACTATTAATCTATAAATCAACCATAAGAAACAGTCTGGGAAGATCACAAATACATAGAGATTAAATGACATGCTACTAAACAACGAATGAATCAACCAAGAAATTGAAGATGAAATCCAAAAATACATAAAAATAAATGAAAATGAAAACACAATGGTTCAAAATATTTGGGATGTAGTAAAAGCTGTTCTAAGAGGAAAGTTTATAGCAATACAGGTCTATCTCAAGAAGCAAGAATATCTCAAATAAATAGTCTAACTTTTCACCTAAAGAAGTTAGAGAAAGAACAAATAAAACCTAAAACCAGCAAAAGGAAGGAAATAATAAATATTAAAGCAGAAATAAATGAAATAGAAACTATAAAATCAATAAATCAGATCAATGAAACCAGAAAGTGGTTCATTGAAAAGATCAACAAAATAGGTAAATCTTTACCCGGCCTCATTAAGAAAAACAGAGAGACAATCAAACAAAATCAGGAATGAAAGGGGAGATATAACAACATCACAGAAATATAAAAGATTGTAAGAGAATATTATGAAAAATTATATGGCAACAAATTGGACAAATTAGAAGAAATGGATAAATTCCCAGAAACATACAACCTCCCAAAACTGAAGCAGAAAGAAACAAAATTTGAACAGACTGTTTACTAGCAATGAAATTGAATCAGTAATCAAAACACTCCCAAAAAACAAAAGTCCAGGACTAGACAACTTCACAGGTGAATTCTACCAAACATTTAAAGAAGAGTTAATACCTATTCTTCTCAATCTATTCCAAAAAATACAAGAGGAAGGAAAACTTTCAAATTTATTCTATAAGACCAGCATTATTCTGATATCAAAACCAGATAAAGACACCAGAATAAAAGAGAACTACAGGCCAATATCTCTGATAAATGTAAATGCAAAAATCCTCAACAAAATATTAGCAAACAGAATCCAATACATTAAAAATAATCATTCACCACAATCCAGTGGGATTTATTCCTGGGATACAAGGGTGGTTCAATATTCACAAACCAGTCAAGGTGATACATCACATCAATGAAAGAAAGAATAAGAGTTGTATGATCATTTCAATAGATGCAGAAAAAGCATTGGACAAAGTACACCATCCATTCATGATAAAACCTTCAAAAGAGCAATTTTAAAGAGAATATACCTCAATATAACAAAGGTCTTATATTAAAAAAACTCCCCTGTGAAAATCATACTGACTAAGGTCAGCAACAAAATAAAAATGTCCACTCTCACCACTTTATTTAGCATAGTACTGGAAGTCCTAACCACAGCAATCAGACAACAAAAAGAAAATCAAGGTATTCAAATTATGAGGAAGAAGAAAAACTTTCACTATTTGCTGATGACATTATACTATATATAGAATATATACCCTAAGAACTCCACCAGAAACTACTAGGAGTGATGAAAATTTTCAGGAAACTTGCAAGATATAAAATCAATAGACAGGAATCCATTGCATTTCTATACACTACTAATGAGGCAGCAGAAATAGAAATTAAGAAAACAATCTCACTTACAGCTTCACCAAAAATGATAAAATACTTAGGAATAAATTTAACCAAAGAGGTGAAAGGCTTTTTCTCTGAAAACAATAAAACATTGATGAAAGAAATTGAAGACAACACAAAGAAATGAATAGACACTCCATGTTCATGGATTGGAAGAACAAATATTGTTTAAATGTCTACATTACCCAAAGCAATCTATACATTTAATGCAATCCCTATCAAAATAGCAACATTTATCACAGAACTAGAACAATCTTGATTTTGGTTCAGGTCATGATCTCAGAATCCTGAGATTGAGACCCATGTTGGGCTCCAAGCTGAGTGTGGAGCCTCCTTAAGATTTTCTGCCCTCCTCTCTGTCTGCCCCTCCTTCACTCCCTCTGCCTTTCTCTTTCAGATAGATAGATAGATAGATAGATAGATAGATAGATAGATAAATAGATAGATAGATTTAAAAAAAAAACAAACCTAAAATTTGTATGGAACCACAAAAAATGCTGAATAAGCCAAAGCAATTTTTAAAAAGAAAAAGCTGGATGTGGTAGGTTCTGCTTCATGAGGAGGGGTCCTGGGGAGACGATGAGCAACACAATGACGTTCCCAAAGGCTGATGGCCGATGGAAACAGGGACGTTACCAAAAGATAATGGAAACGTGGATGTCCCAAAAGCTGATGGCAAATGGAGACGAACCAAGAGCTTATGGCTAATGGCAAACTTTATTAAGAACAGTATCTTATTTTATACCCTCCTTACAAGCATGGAGAGCATAGAAAATGTTTAGTCAACAGTAAATGTTTTAACCAGAATAGGTGCAGATAAGGAAAGGATAGTACAGGAACAGCTTGTAGCAGGGCGTGGGTATATCTCCGGCATCGTGGCACTTGGCTGACGACCAGGAAGGCTTTGTCCTGCAAGCCTTCCTGTGACTTCATCAAGTCCCATGTTCCCAGCGTTCTGAGAATAGAGGTCAGGCAGGGACAGTTCCTCTCATTCCCCAGCAGCTGGAGGCATCACAATTCTGGACTTCAAGTTATACTGCAAAGCTGTAGTAATCAAAACAGTATGGTACTGGCATAAAAATAGACACATAGATCAATAAAACAGAATAGAAGACCTAGGAATAAACCCACAATAATATGGTCAATTAATCTTTGACAAAACAGGAGAGAATATGAAATGGGAAAAGGTCTCTTCAACAAATGGTGCTGGGAAAACTGGACAGCTATAAAGAAAAGAAAAAAAAACTGGACCACTTTCTTACACCATACACAAAAATAAGCTCAAAATGGATTGAGGACTTAAATGTGAGAATGGAAACCATAAAAGTCCTAGAAGAGAGCACAGGTGTAATTTCTCTGACATTGGTAATAACATTTTTCTAGATTTGTTTCCTGAGGCAACAAAACAAAAGCAAAAATATACTATTGGGAATGCATCAAAATAAAAAGCTTCTGCACAGCAAAGGAAACAGTCAACAAAAGTAAAAGTCAACTTACTGAATGGGAGAATATATTTGCAAATGACATATCCAATAAATGATTAGTATCCAAAATATATAAAGAATGTATATAACTTAACACCCAAAGAACAAATTATCCAATTCAAAAATGGGCAGAAGACATGAACAGACATTTTTCCAAAGATGGACATACAGATGGCCAACAGACATTTAAAAAGATGCTCAACATCACTCATCATTAGGGAAATGTAAATTGAAACCATGACAACATCTCACTTTACACCCGTCAGAGTGGCTAAAAATCAAAAGTTCAAGAAACAAGTGGTGGTAAGGATGTGGAGAAAAAGGAATTGTTGCACTGCTGGTGGGAATGCAAACTGATGCAGCTACTGTGTAAAGTATAGAGATTCCTCAAAAAGTTAATAGAACTATACAATGCAGTAATTACATGATTGGGTATTTACTCAAAGAATACAATAACACTAATTAAAAAGTATATATGCATCCTTATGTGTATTCCAGCATTATTTACAATAGCTAAATTGTGGAAGCAGCCCAAATGTTCATCAATACATGAATGGATAAAGAATATGTGATATATATGTGATATATATGAATATTATTCAACCATAAAAACAATGAAATCTTGCCATTTGCTACAACATGCATACATCTAGAGAGTATACTGCTAAGTGAAATAAGTCAGCCAGAGAAAGACCAATACCATATGATTTCACTCATATGTGGAATTTAAGAAACAAAAAAATGACAAAAAGAGACAAACCAAAAAACAGACTCTTAATTATAGAGAAAAAAACAAATGGTTACCAGAGGGGAGGTTGGTGGCGGGACTGGTGAAATGGGTAAAGATAGTTAAGATTACATTTCTCTTGGTGAGCACTGAGTAATGTTTAGAATTATTGAATCACTATATTGTGAATGTGAAACTAATAAAACACTGTATGTTAACTACACTGGAATGAAAACTTACAAATAAAATAAAGTAAAAATACACATGGTAATAATTTTATGTGTTTTAATATTTTTAAAACTATATGTCTTGGGCGCCTGGGTGGCTCAGTTGGTTAAGTGTCCAACTTCAGCTCAAGTCATGGTCTCTCAGCTCATGAGTTCAAACCCCATGTCAAGCTCTGTGCTGATAGCTCAGAGCCTGAAGCCCACTTCAGATTCTCTGTCTTCCTCTCTCTCTGCCCCTCCCCTGATCATATCCTATCTCTCTATCCTTCAAAATAAATAAACATTTAAAATTTTTTAATGATATTTCTTTTTTGTTATTTTTTTATTTTCTAAAATTTATTGTTAAGTTAGCCAACATACAGTAGTCTTGGCTTCAGGAGTAGATTCCCATGATTCATCACTTACATACAACATCCCAACAAGTGCCCTTCTCAATGCCCATCACCCATGTTCCCTGCATCTTAACCCCCACACCAACCCTCAATTTGTTCTCTGTATTTAAGAGTCTCTTATGGTTTGCCTCCCTCTCTGTTTATAACTTACTTTTCCTTCCCTAAATAAAAACATAGTAAGAAATGACATATTAATTATGTTTTCTTCTCTACTTGCAAGACATCACTCGGAATTTCATGATTTGAAGGAACTTTGCTGATTGGCTAATTAGTATCTAAGTTGCTTCACATAATATGTTGGTCATAAACAAGGTGTATAGAAGAGAGATTTTCATCTATAAAAAAGAAACTAAAGAAGAAACTGAATTCAGCACTTCTTTCCTGAACCTAATGTCCATCAAGCATTTGAGCAATGCCTTTTTTAAATCTCCCTTTCTTTAGATCTTGAAGGAATTCTTTGCAGTAAAGTGCATAAAGGGCACTAATCTTAAAGGCACAGCTCAATGAGCTTTTCCATATGTCTATACCCATGTAACTATGACCAAGAATGAGAGTCAGCAAACTTTTCTTGTAAAGACCAGAGTAAATATTTTAGGCTTTGCAGGCCATATGGTTTTTGTCAAAACTATTCAACTTTTTCTCTGTAGCACAAATGCAGTCTTAGACAATATATAAACAAAGGGTGTGGCTGTATGCCAATAAATATTTAAGGACACTGAAATATGAATTTCATATGATTTTTGCACATCATGAAATAGTCTCTTTTTTCCCAACTATTTAAAATATAAAACTATCCTTAACTCCCCAGTGTACAAAACAATAGGTGATGGTCCAATTGGACCCCTAGGCTATAATTTGCTCTTAGATCAAATACAAATACAAATCTAAGACCTCTGTCTTAGATCAAAATACAAAGCATTTCTAGCACCAAAGACATCTCCCTCAAACCCCTTCCCAGTTAATACCCTCCCTGCAATCTTTTGTGTCTGAGTTCTTTCATTCATAATTTCTGTCTGTGAGATTCAGCCATGTTATGGTATGGTATCCATAATTCATTTATTATTGTTGCATAGTATTCTTCTGTATGGATATATAATTAATTATCCATTAATTATTTGCTTTACTATGTACACTTGGATTGTTTCCAGTTTGGAACTATTATAAATAAAGCTGCTCTGAACATTCTTGCATATACTTTTTGGTATCTATAAACGTTCATTTCTTCTGTGTGTGTGTGTGTGTGTGTGTGTGTGTTGTTCATGTTTGCATGCATGTGTGTGTGTGTGTGTGTTGTTCATGTTTGCATGCATGTGTGTGTGTGTGTGTGAATAGTGGCTATAAATTATTAGATCTGATTGCTCACCAGAACCACTCACAGTGTGGGGACTTGTGAGACTGTCTGAGACTCCTTTTTTTTCAGTTTTCATGGGAACTATTATAGCACCCAGCGTTAGGTGGCAGTGGGAAGCTTCCTGGCAGAACAGGTAAGATGGAGAATTTCCTGCTGCAGTGAGCACCCCACCAAGAGCATAAAGAAGATCTAAAGACTGCAATGAGTGCCAAGCATACAGATACTAGAAATGGGGTACATCCAGCCCCTGTATGTGCTTTACATGGGGCATAAACCCAGAAAGCATATAGCACAGCAGGGTTGCTAGGGGAACTGAAGGTCAAGCATTGGGGATCTGGAAAACTGATGGTCAATTTATCATGTTGATCCCGTGTTAGCCCCAGCTTCAGCTCTGACTCCCCATGCTCCTACAATTTCGAGTCCCAAACAATTATATTTGGTAAATATAAATGGGGAAAAAGAGTATATTTTCTTTTCCTTAAAAATTTTTAAAGTTTATTTATTTTGAAAGAAAGAGAGAGACAGAGCATAAGTGTGGGAGGGGCAGAAAGAGAGAGACACAGAATCTGAAGCGGGCTCCAGGCTCTGAGCTGTCAGCACAGAGGCCAATGTGGGGCTTAAACTCACAAGCCGCAAGATCATGACCTGAGCCGAAGTTGGACACTTAACCAACTGAACCACTCAGGCACTCAAAAAAATATATTTTCTATAGTCACATTAGGATATTTGCCTCTGAGCAGAAGACAGTGCTCAGAGTAGTTGCTTCTGAAAAGGAGATGCTAAAATTTAACTTTGAAGTCTTATGGAACGCGAAAGAAACAGACATTATTTCCCTCAGTTTTTCTCCATCACTCTCTCTCACTCCCTCTCAGCTATTTTCTTTAGCCTCTTTGTGTGTGTTTCTCTTTTTATGTATGTCACTCACTCTATTTCTTTGTATGTACCTCTCTCAATTTCTTCGTCACAATCTTACCCTCTCTCAGTTTCACTCTGTAATATGTGTGTCACTGTTTCTCTCTGTCTTGGTTTCTTTTTCTGTTGCTGTCACTCACTTAAATTCTTTTCTCTCGTGTTTCTCTCTGTGTGTATCTTTGTGTGTATGTGAGTGTCACTTTCTGCGTCTTTCTGTGTCGCTATATGTTAATATTTCTTTCTTTGTATGTGCCCTTTTCCATGAGTGTATCTCACACACACACCACACATATTCATTCCCTCATACACACATACACACAGACCTGTCTGCTAGCCACAGAAAACAAAGCAAAGTATTCTGGAACATTGCACCTATTCAGAAAGAAATACAGTAAAATGGAAATCACTAAATAAGAATGGGAGTACCTCTCACCCTCATTCTGCTTGTTCAAATCTCAAAATCAAAATAGTTTAAATGCAAATTCTTATTGAGGTTTTGTCTGAGGCCACTCATTTTAAATAGGCCACTAGGGTTAACCTTCAATAAATATGAGTATGTCTATAGAGTGGGATTCGAGGAAGTCCACACACAGCACAATTTGCCACAGTGCTGTCATGCTATCTTAAGTGATTCATTTCACTAGCTTCACCATTACCATTTTGCTCTTTGGAGATGCAAATATTTCTGGGAGATAGAATATAATAAAGACATTCACAAGGAGATGTTAGTGGCTTGCCAGAGCCAGTAGAAGCCCCTACTGGCCACCTGGAATGGTGTGTGTGTGTGTGCGCGCGCGCATATGTGTTTCTTTTATTAGAGGTACAAGCGGATAGAAAATGAAAGTGAAGATGGAAGACAATTAAGAGATCCATTTCACTTGTTGAGTGAACTTGACCAAGTCACTTACTTTTTGTAGGCCTCAGCTTTTTCAGTCAGAATATGTGAAGAAAAGAGTGATAAGGAAATAGACTAGGTTTCAGGTCCCTCAGCTTCTACGTTAGAGACTTTCCTCTTTTCCCAGTTTCCTATGCTGGGCTTTTAAGCAAGATTTTGATTGAAGAAATTCAAAGTAAAATTGTAAAAAAAATTACTGCACTAGATAATCTCTAAATTAACTCTCTACTCAGAGTGTCTCTAACACTAAAGCCCAGAGGTATGGGACTATCTCTGGAAATTTGGTGTGTCTCATTTAAGGAAATATATACTGAAAAGAATACCAAATGGTTTCATTAGCCAGTAATTCTTCAATTTGTATATTTGACTACTTTCAATATACTCTTTTAAACTCTTTCAATTGACCCTTGATCATGTTATGGATTTATTCATGCAGACTTGTAAGCAGAAATTTGTAAACTAAATTCTATTTTCCACTTGATTTGTATTCTAGTGTCAAAAGTGCCACAGAGAACATTGGATCCCCAATATGAACAAAACATATTTAGAATGCAGCCCAGCTTTTTTAAAACCATAAAACAGAAAAGCAAATACTTTTCTGAAAAATACTGGTTTATGTCTATATTACACTAAATTTGATTGTGCCACCATTAAAATATTCTGTTAATTTGGCATTTGAGGAAACAGAGGGGCATCCTTGGACGTTTTTATCTTCCTAAAGTTGCAAATAGAAGCCATATATTCTCACTTTTAAAAGTCTCTAGAGTACTTCCCCTTGAAATTTTGAGGCAATGGCTTTCCTTTTGATCTTGTCTTGAAAGTTGCCATGTATGGGTCACTATTTTTGAATCTAATAACTTCATTCCATTCAGTATACTCTGCTAGTGAAGTAGCCTCATGACCTTGTTCAGCAATTTTAGTGGTTTTCAAACGAAGTTAATCCCCTCAAATTTACTTCTAATGGCTTGTAAATAAAACCTACTGCCTTGTCTCCCTAGCTTTGGCTTGCTGAATAACTTCTAGCAACCCTTCCATGAATCCTTTGATTAAAGCTAAAAAATCTTATTATTGTAAAAAGTAGTCCCTAATTTATGGTTTTAGGAAAAGTAGTTAGTTTCATGTCAATTGACTTTACTAGTAGCTGAAGAAAATCTCCACAAAGATCATATTATGTTTTTATACCAAGGCATATCTTCATTCTGAGTGACAGAGAAGTTCTCTAAGACTGCACATAAACTATGGTGGAATGTCCCATTTTGCCAATTACCCACATTGTCTCCACATTGTCAGGGACAGAGGATAAGGACATATGGGAATTCATGGATCCTCGCCTCCTAATGGTTTAGAAACGCTTTGGTTAAAAACCTAGCCCCCTTTCATCCTATTCTTGCTTATTGCATGGTGGTGGTGGGGAGGATGTTGTAATATTGCTGTGCCATGATAAGGGAATGATAGGGAAAGGCCAGTTCAAATTGCCAGGAAGCTTTAATTATAAGATATTCAAAAAGAAAATAAATATGGTTGCTTGCTTTCATACCTCATAAAGTTAAATAGTCTGAAGGGCTTCCTTATAAGACTTCCTCCAGGGAACTGCTTTCAGAAACTGGTAGAAAGTTCAACTAATTAGCTTAAGAATTACACATAAACAAAGGAGGCACTTTCAAAGTATTAGACAATGCATGGAAAGTTGGTATTTTAAGGAATTTTATAAATCTTTGCAGGACAATCTTGTTTACTATTATAATTAGCTCAACAAATTGGTTTCTTAGAGCATAAAAATAAAGTCAGCTGTTTCCTCAATTTTCACTAATTATGAATTAATAGGTTCCAAACTAAGACCATTTGAGAACTGCTCATGTCTATTCAGTTCTCTTCCTACACCTCATCATCCTCATCCCCAAATAATAAGAACCAAACAGGCTTAAAATTTTTTTTATTGATAGCTTTCACATAGCAGGCAACTAGAGAAATGAATATTTTTGTTGTTGTTTACCATTACTTTTTTTGGAGAACGGGTAGAACAAAACATTCATCCCGCACACCATGAAACATAATAAAGTGGATCTAAAATGTTGGATCTTTCTAATGAGATGTACCTGTATCTGTAATGAAAAAGCGCTCTTCACAAACTAATTATGTAAACAACAGAAATATTAGCATACTTCAGTGCAAAGGCCTCAGTAGCAGCATTTGTATCCTCAAACTGAATATCCGAATTATAAATGAGCCATGCTTATTTGCCAAACCACTTACATATCTCCAAAACATATAGCTTTGCTTTTTACCCACTTCCCTTAGTCATTGGAATTACTTTATGTACTTGAAAGTAATGAGATTGCATTTTATTCCGCCAAATACCTTATCACTCATACCTTTCATTTGAGGCAGACTGACCTTTCCCCCCAATTAGAACAAATTAGTGACGTTTTACTTCATCTCAAAGCCACCGAGCCATTGTAAGAGCAGAGTCAATGGTGAGGCCCTAATGGGGCCTTGAAAACTGAGCAGAACAGATAGAAACAGAGAGAGCAGGAGTAAAGGAAGTGGGGTTGTGGGTGCAAAGGATGGTGACAAAGAGTGGGGTCCTGGTGCAGTGGTTAGGAATCAAAGGAAATGAAAGAGAAACGAGGTAGCCAGGAGACAGGAGAGAAAAGCCTAAGGCTTGCAGAGAGGGCAGGGTGTTGAGACTGAGAAAGGAGCAAGAATGAGGAGACAGGTGTGAGGTGCATTGAGCCTCAGAATGGTGGGAAGTGAGGAGGATGATGAGGGGGCTGCCTCATCTGTTTTTAACTTGCTTCCTTGTTCTTTTTCTATACAGGAAAGAGCTCTCACTTGCTCACTAGTTCTCACTGTCACAGGGCCCTGTCTCTTTTATAATGATAGGAATACATTAGGATAAAAAGGTAGATTAGAGATTGCTCTGGGCTCAATGCGGTTGTAAAAAGAGAATGGCAATAGAGTCAGTTTAATATTCAATTGATTGTGAGGCCTGTAATGCTACCTGATGCCTCAGAACTTCACTATCCTCATTCAAAATTAAGGGCAAATTATACTATTCTCTAAATTTGTGACTAGTATCAAATAAAATCATATGCAGTCAAGGGCTCAGCAAAGAATCTGGTGCACAGTAAAGGCTCAGTAAATAAGCTAGGGATCTTCACACCAACTTTTACAAATATATAGAGCAATTTGTGGCCCTTAATTTGTATAGTGTATGCAAAAAATTTTGTCATATCATTTGACAGACTGAGGGAAGGTTTGACTTTGCATGATTTCCTCTCCTTGCCAAACCTGTTAAAGTCTCTGAAATTGCATACTAGAGACTAGAGAATCAAATGGCCAGATAATCATTCCTATTGTTTAAAATGCCATTTTCAGAGGCACCGGTTAAGTGTCTGACTCCTGGTTTCAGCTGAGGTCATGGTCTCATGGTTCGTGAGTTCAAGCCCTGCATTGGGCTCTGTGCTGACAGTGTGAAATCTGCTTTGGATTCTCTCTATCCCCCTACTCCCTTGCTCATTCTCTCTCTCTCTCTCTCTCTCTCTCTCTCTCTCTCTCTCTCTCTCTCTCTCTCTTTCTCTCTCTCTCAATAAACTTAATAAAATAAAATAAAATACCATTTGCAGACAATTGTCTTTCATATCTGACCATCCTACAAGTGACAGTAAGGAAAACATTTAATTTCTGCTCTGTGCAATATGCTTCTTATCCAACCCTGTGCTTCTCAAATAGTGAGCACTTAAACCCTTGGAAAAAAGGAAAGCAACAGGATAGATACAATATGTCTTCTTTGAGCTTCAGTTTTACTTCTAGATTTAGAAGAAAGCAGTGAAGTAATTTAACCTATCAATAGGTTTCAATAATTGAAAACATTATTATTACATTCAAAACAACCACAAACACATCATATTTCTATTGAAAGGAATTTGAATGAATTTTAAAGAAGAAGCATGAACATGAGACTTCAAAGTTATTTTCTGCTGAGAAAATAATGGAGACCACTTTGTGTTGTGTACTTAGGCCCTCTAGGAATCAAGATCAATCTTGCTATAGTTAGATAGGCTAACCCGCCTCAAATTAAAATGCGTCAACTACAAGAGTTCATTCCTTGTTCACCTTAGAGTGTAAGGTGGGTGTTCCTGGTTAGCAGGTGGCTGACTTTCTTCCACGTAGAGATTCAGGACCTAAGCTGCTTACAGCTCAAAATTGTATTATCTCCTATGCCAATGTTTCCTAAATTTTAATGTTCATTTGAATTACCTGTGGATCCTGTTAAATGCAGATTGTGATTCTGTAGCTTTAGGTGGGGGGAGGGAGGCTGAGATTCTGCATGTCTAATGAGCTCCCAAGAAATCAGATGCTACTGATCTGAGGAATGTATTTTGAGAAGCAAGGCCATAGAGCAATGGTTATCAAACCTGACTACATATAATGCCCTGGTAAACTTTTTAAATATTTTGTTGACATAATGTATAAAAATAAACTGCATGAATTTAAAGTGTACATTTCTATGATTTTTGAAAAATATATTTACACATGTAGTTATCCTAATCAAAATATAGTTTATTTCCATCACCAGAAAAAAGTGCTCTTGTGCCTCTTTACAGTCAATGTCACTCATGCCCATCTCCAGGCAACAACTGATCTGCTTTCTATTATTATAGATTACTTTGAATTTTCTAGAACTTTACATTAAGAGAATCATTCATTCCTGGCTTTATTCACTTCATGTAATGATTTTCAGATTTTTCCGTGTCATTGTATGTGTAATTTGTTCTTTTTTTTTATTACTAAGTAGTATCTGTTCTATACTATAATTTATTTATCTAGTCACCTAACGATGGTCTTTTGGATTTTTTCCCTGTTTTGCATAATTGTGAATAAAGCTGCCATGAACATTCATGTACAACAGTTTCAGTGAACATGTTTTCTTTTTTCTTGAGTAATTACCTAGAAGTAGACTTGCTAGTCATATACTAGATGTATGTTTTACTTAAAAGAAACAGTCAAAATTTTTCTTAAGTGGTTGTGCCATTTTATACTCTTACCAGCCATGTAAGAGAATTCTAGTTGCTCTACATTCTCACCAACATTTCGAACTGTTAAGCTTTATAATTTTAGGCCCTTTAACACTTGTATACTATTCAGTGCGGTCTTAATTTCTACTTCACTAAAGGCTAATAATGCTGAGAATATTTTCATGTGTTTACTGATAATTTATCTATAAATGTGTGTGTGCTGGCTATTTGTTATTCTTTACCAATGTCTTTTCATATAGTCTGGATATAAGCCCTTTGTCAGATATATGTCTTGTGAATATTTTCATCCATACTGTGACTGGCACAGTCATCATTTTCTTTTTCTTAATGGTATCTTTTGATGATACCATTAACATACCATATAAACAAATAATTTTGTTTATGATAATTGCCCTCCATGTCGTTGTGCTCAGGTTATGAAGATATTCTCTTATATTTTCTTTAAAAATTTTTAGAGTGTTAGCTGTTATATTTTGGTCTATATTCCACCTTGAGGTAATTTTTGTGTGTGGTGTGAGCTAAGGATCAAAGTTTATTCTTTCCATATGGATATCCATATTTTCCAGCAGTATTTATTGAAAAGAATTTCCTTTCCCAATTGAAATGCCTTGTCACCTTTGATGAACATCAATTGACCACACATGTAGGGGTCTATTTCTATACTTCCTACCCTGTTTGATGAATCTACATGTGAATTTTTATGTCAATTCCAAACTGTCTTGATTAAAGTAGTATATTAAGAATTTTGAAACTAGGTAGTATGTGGTGAAGTTCTCCAATTTTGTTCTTCTTTTCCACTATTTGAGTATTCTAGGTTGTTTGTATTTCCATATAAATTTTGGAAAGAACTGGTCAATTTCTACAAGAAAAGCTTGCTGGGATCTTAATTTCTATCATACTAACTGTAAAGATCAATTTGTGGATAATTGACATTTTAACAATATCGAGATTTTGAACTATAACCCTGGGATGTCACCTGGGCTCTATTTGCAGAGATTATGGTGTGGTTGGTTTGGGATGGAAACTTGGTATTGGTATATTTAAAAGATTCCCTCTGTAAATTCTACCGTATAGCCAGTATAGATAACCTTTACCCCAGATCTTCCTAGTTATCTCTGCATCCAGCTGAACAAAAGGAAAGAAAAAGTAAAAGAGGTTATGACTCCTTCTTGGAAGTTTTGGTTTGGAAGTGGCCGTATCATTTTTGCTCACACATTGGCAATAAACACTCATAAAGCCACACATTGAGATGCAAGATGGATGGGCAGCTGCTTTCAAGGCACAATTGTACATTATTGAAGGAAAGAATGGATTTGGGTAGCAAATGAGAAGTATTTTAAAAAAATTTTCAATGTTTCTGGGCACCTGGGTGGCTCAGTCCGCTAAGTATATGACTTCAGTTCAGGTCCCGATCTTGCCAATGCCACGTTCAAGCCTGCGTAGGGCTCTGTGCTGACAGCTTAGAGCCTAGAGCCCGTCAGATTCTGTGTCTCCCCCTTTCTCTGCCCTTAACTTGCTCCCACTCTGTCTCTGTCTCTCTCAAAAATAAATAAACATTTAAAAAATAAATAAAGATTTTCAATGTTTTTTTTTTTTTTTGAGAGAGAGAGAGAGAGCGAGAGAGAGAGAGAGAGCGCACAAACAGGGGAGGGACAGAGCAAGAGGGAGACACAGAATCTGAAGGAGGCTCCAGGCTCAGAGCTGGCAGCACAGAGCCCAACGCAGGACCTAAACTCACAAAGCGTGAGATCATGACATGAGCCAAAGTTGGACACTTAACAAACTAAGCCACCCAAGCATGCTGGCAAATGAGCAGTCTTTAACACGACAGTCTTCAGTCTTAAGATGATGTAAGAGAGGCACTGCTACATGTTATTTCATTCAATCCTTTTAACTATCCCTTAAAGCAATTTTCCCCAAAATTTGATGCATATATACATCATGTATTTATTGCTGGTATTAAGTGAGGTGGTTTTAAATAATACACAATGACACAAGTC
This sequence comes from Helogale parvula, assembly GCA_004023845.1. Lineage (NCBI taxonomy): Eukaryota > Metazoa > Chordata > Mammalia > Carnivora > Herpestidae > Helogale > Helogale parvula. Next base: position 125,091 of record PJEM01005351.1, read on the forward strand.
AAATTGTATTAAATATATGTATGTACATACACAACACAACATATTATAACTTGAAGAGAGTTGATAGTAAGAGATATGTTAGATAAATATTAAGTATTGGTATTATGTTGCTGTGACAAAATTTGAGAAGTGATATGTGAATAACTGAATTTGGGAAAACTTTGATAATAGAATGTCACACCTGAGACCTCTAAAAGTTTTTTTTTAATCACCTTAGGAACAATAAGTGAAACCTTGAGCAGAAATGGGTGCCACCTGAATTGACCAATTATCAGCAATGAAATTGAATCAGTAATCACAAAACTTCCAACAAACAAAAGCCCAGGACCAGATCGCTTCTCAAGCAAATTCCACCAAATATTTAAAGAAAACTTAATACCTGTTCTTCTCAAACTGTTAAAAAAGAGAGATTGAGGGAAAACTAAGTTCATTCTATCAGACCAGCATTACACTGATTCCAAAACTAAATAAAGATACCACAAAAACAAGAGCATTACAGGCCAATATCTCTGATGAACATAGATATAAAAATCCTCAACAAAATTTTAGCAAACCAAATCTAACAATACATTAAAAAAAATTACTCACCACAATCAAGTTGGATTTTTTCCTGGGTTGCAATGATGGTTCAATATTTACAAATTAATCAACATGATACATCAAAAAAGAAAGGATAAAAACTATATGATCATTTCAATAGATGCAGAAAAAGCATTTGACAAAGTACAACATCCATTCATGATTAAAATCCTCAACAAAATGAGTTCTAAGGAACATATATCAACATAATAAAGGCCATATATGAAATACCCACAATGAAAATCATAATTAATAGGGAAAACTGAGAGCATTTACTTTAAGGTCAGGAATAAGACAAGAATGTCCACTCTCACTACTTTTATTTAACATAGTACTGGAATTACTAACCATAGCAATCAGACAGCAAAAAGAAATAAAGGGCATCCAAATTTGCAAGAAAAGGGTAAAACATTCATTACTTGCAGATGACATGACGCTGTATATAGAAAACCTTAAGGACTCCACAAAAAAAATACTACTAGAAGTGATAAACAAATTCAGTAAAGTCATGGGCTACAAAATTATTGTTGAGAAATCCATTGCATTTCTATACACTACTAATAAAGTAGCAGAAAGAGAAATTAAGAAAACCATCCCATTTACAAGGGCATCCAAAATAATAAGATACCTAGGAATAAACCTATTCCTTAAGAATAAACCTAAGGAAAGGGATGAAAGTCCTCTACTCTGGAAACTATAAAACATTGATGAAAGAGATTGGAGATGACACAAATGAAAAGACATTCCATGCTCATGGATTAGAAAAGGGAGGAGGAAAGGGGAAGGAGGATGATGGTCATGGGAGGGGGGCACTTGTGGGGAAGAGCACTGAGTGTTATATGGAAACCAACTTGGCGATAAACTATTAATAAAAAATAAAAAATAAAATATTAAAGTAAGAAAAAAGAAAAACAAATATTATTAAAATATCTACTAGCCAAAGCAATATACACATTTAATGCAACCTTTATCAAAATACTAACAGAATTGTTCACAGAACTGGAACAAACAATCTTAAAATTTGTATGGAACTAAAAAAGACTCTGAATAGCAGAAGCAATTTTGAAAAAGAACACAAAGCTGAAGGCATCACAATTCTGGTCTTCAGGTTATATTATAAATCTGTAGTAATCAAAAGAGTATGGTACTGGCATTAAAAATAGACACATAGATCAATAGAACAGAATAAAAAGCCTGGAAAAAACTCACAATTATATGTTCAACTCATCTTTGACAAAGCAGGAAAGAATATCCAATGGGGAAAAGATAGTCTTCAATAAATGGTGTTGGGAAAACTAGACAGCTACATGCCAGAGAAAGAATCTGGACCACTTTCTTTCACCATAACCAAAAATAAACTCAAAATGGATCAAGGTTCTAAATGTGAGATCTGAAACCATAAAAATCCTAGAAGGGGGCACAGGCAGTAATTTCTCTGACATCGGTCATAGTAACATTTTTCTAAATTTGTCTCCTGAGGCAAAGGAAACAAAAGCAAAAATTAACTACTGGGACTATATCAAAATAAAAGGCTTCTGCACAACAAAGGAAACAACCAACAAAACTAAAAGGCAACCTACTGAATGGGAGAAGATATTTGCAAATGACATATCTGGTAAAAGGTTACTACCCAAAATATATCAAGAACTTATAGAACTCAACACTCCAAGAACAAATAATCAAATTAAAAATGGGCACAAGGCATGAATAGACATTTTTCCAAAGAAGACATGCAGATGACCAACAGACACCTGAAAAGATGCTCAGTATCTTTTAATCATTTATTATGATACAGTAATTGCACTACAGGGTATTTATCCAAGGAATACAAAAACCCTAATATGAAGGGATATATGCATGCCTATGTTTATTGCAGCATTACATGCAATAGCCAAATTATGGAAGCAGCCCAATTGTCTATCAATAGATGAATGGATAAGGGTACCTATCTGGCTCAGTTGGTAGAGCATGTGATTCTTGATCTCAGGGTCGTGAGTTCAAAACCCATGTTGAGTTTGTAGCCTACTTAAATAAATAAATAAAGACCTTTAATTTTTTATTTTTTTATTTTTAAATTTTATGGCTTTATTTTATTTTGAGAGAGACAGAGGGTGAGCGGGGGAGGGGCAGAGAGAGAGGGAGACAGGGAATCTGAAGCAGGCTCCAGGCTCTGAGCTGTCAGCACAGAGCCTGATGTGGGCTTGAACCCACAGACCGTGAGATCATGACCTGAGCCGAAGTCTGATGCTTAGCCAACTGAGCCACCCAGGTGCCCCATCTAAAAATAGATGAATGGATAAGGAAGATGTGGCATATATATATGATGGAACATTACTCAGCCATTAAAAAGAATGAAACTTTGCTATCTGCAACAACATGAATAGTATAATGCTAAGCAAAATAGGTCAACAAAGAAAGATAGATACCATATGATTTCACTTATATGTGGAATTTAAGTAACAAAACAAAGGGGAAAAAGAGACAAACACAAACAGAGTTGTCTGAGGGGAGGTGGGTGGGCAATTAGAGTAACAGATGAAGAAATAGATGAAGAAAATTAAGATTACAGTTATCTTGATGAGCACTGATTAATAATATATGGAATTGTTGAATCACTATATTGTACATCTGAAATTAATACACTGTATATAAATTCAAGTGGAATTAAAATTTTATAAAGAAAATGGAGGCCACAATCCAGAAAAGTGGGGGAACTGTAGCAGAGCCTACCACTGTGCCGAGTAAATAAATATTTTATTGATTGGCAGTGGAGTATCAGCTTTGCCTATTAAATTACAACAATTGTGCATAGGTGCCCAACAATTACTCTAGCAAAATCTTCCTCTAAATTCAACCAGAAGGCATGATTTCTTGTCAAGGGTCAAGGACATAAAGTCTATCACTCACTGAATGGAAATCAGAGCTAAGAGTTTCTGGAATAGGAGTTTTCTTCCTGATTTAAACTGACAAAGTGAATTTTTTGTACATTTTATGATCATCATTATTTTTGGCTGTAAGTTTGGTTGATTTGTTTTGACTTTGGATTTAGTTCATTTTATGTATTTGTATGTTTTTTGTCTGGTTTCTAGCTTTTTTAAAGCTAAATGTTCTGGAACTTAGCAAGAAGCCAGTAGCAGCAGATGGGGTATTAAGTGGGAGACAGGATTGTCTCAAATTGTTTTTGGCCCTTACTTCACCTGCCAAATCAAGATAGATAATGAATATGGGTTCTGACCCCCAAGCTAAACCATCTATGATTCTGTTTCCTGGCCCTGTCATCTATCAACTTGATGGAAGTTCAGTAAGTCCAAAAATTGAACATGCCACAACTCTCATGTGACTGATTTTAAATGGGCTGGGGGTAGGGTAAAGAGTAGATAAGTATGAGAGAAGAAAAAATGTTAGGAAGAAGAGATGGAGAGGGTAGGTAGTTCTCACACAATTTTTTTAGTTCACATCTGCATTGTAAACAGTTTGTCTTGCATACTAATTTAAAATCTTCATCTAATGTCAAGACTGAGATTTTCAATATTTTTTTCACTTTTATCATATGTGACTTGGTGTATCTGAGGTCTCTGAAATCCCATAGGGAAAAGATCACTCAATACAATGGCAACATGCCAGTGCAACTTGTTCTTAATCTCCTTGGATTGGGGCGCCTGGGTGGCTCAGTCAGATAAGCGTCCAGCTTTGGCTCAGGTCATGATCTCACAGTTCATGGGTTTGAGCCCTGCATCAGGCTCTGTGCTGACAGCTAGGTCAGAGCCTGGAGACTGCTTCAGATTCTGTGTCTCCCTCTCTCTCTGACCGTAACCTTCTCATGCTGTCTCTCTCTGTCTCTCAAAACTAAATTTAAAAACGTAAAAAATATTTTAAATCTCCTTGGTTTTAAATAGTCTCATTATCAACCAAAGTACACTGTCTATCTAACAGGAGGGAAGTTAGACTGTTGATTAGCAATACTATGCACAAACCACCTTATACCTTTTTTGTGATCTTTGTTGGAGCTTCTCTGAGCTGTGGCTGCTCAGATGTTCTACATCATGGCATCTATATTTTAACATGGACTTGTTCTATGGTTTTTTAAGTGATTTTGTACACTGAAACAACATATGTCCCGCCATGGGCCATCCTTACCTGTATCTGGTAAGGATAATAGAAATAAAATCCTGATTATTCATCTGTAAAAGTTACTGAATAAAGACAAGTGGGACAAATAGTTCTCTCTCTCTCTCTCTCTCTCTCTCTCTCTCTCTCTCTCTCTCTCTTTCTCACTCACTTTCTTGGCCTTTGGCTTCTTTAGATGAATACAATCAACACAGTTTGCTGCAAACATGTTGTAGAAGACAAGAGTATGAGAATAACACAGATATTAATTCCCTAAAAAATTGAATTTTTTATATGGGAAAAATTTTTTTGAAGATGCATGGAAGTAATGTCTCAACACTCTTTTTTGGACATAGGTTGGAAATTGAATGGCATGACCATGTGATCTTATTGCTAAGGCAGTCAGGTGACTTAACCACTGAAGAGACTTTTTCCTCAAGTCCTGAAGGGTAGAAATTAGAAAAAGAAAGAAACATTTGTTTACAGACACGGAGCAACAGAAAGTACAGTATTATAGTTCCTGAGAGAAGGGAAACAAATGAAATGAACCCTGGCTTTCTGCCTTGAGTCAATTTCCAGACTATGCTGCAGGGAAGAGGAATCTAAGTAGAGCATAGTGGTTTTACCAAGTTGAGAATACAGAGATCAATATTCATGAAGGCTGAGGTATCTGAGGAAAAGGAAGTTACACAAAGAAAAAATGCTAGAAACCTGCCTAGAGGTCCACTGGAGTCTGTTGGTAAAATAATACACCCTGCATGCATTAGGCTAAACCCTACAGTTGTGGGCAATGAATAATCAGAGAATTGTGAGTTAAACAATTCTGAGTTCACACAGAACTTGGAGATACTTAGGTTCCTACCAGCCAAAGAGACTATTCAGCACCCAGGGCTCACTCAGGAATAGTAGGGAGCCAAAAAGCATCATGCCTTTCTAGTAAGACTAAATTAGCCAAGGGTAAAGACTGTCCTACACCCATCTCACAAATTTAAAATAAAGCCTTGAAAGGATCAAACTGATATATAGGTAAATCAAGTGTCTCCTAAAACAAAGTTCAACAGTCTTTAAAAGAAGACCAAAAAAAATGCAGTAATCAACAGCCTAACATTCACAGTTCTATCCTCCTATAAAAAATATTAAACATGCAAAGAAGCTAGAAAATGTGACCTATTACTAGGAGAAAAATTATTCCATAGAAATAAATCCACAAGTGACAGAGGTGATAGAATTAGCAGAGAAGAAATATAAAACAGCTATTATAAATATGCTTCTGGTTTAAAGGTATGCATGAACATAATGAAAAAGTAAACTGAATTATTAAAAAGAAACAAATGAAAATTATAGAGCTGAAAAATATAATATCTGAAAAATTCACTGTATGGGAGTAAGGGCAGATTAGGTACTACAGGAAAAATAGTGAACCTGAAAAAGTAACAACAGAAAATTTCAAAATGAAGCACAGAGAGAATAAAGACTGAAATAGAATTAATAAACAGGCAAACTGAAAGAATAGTATAAGCTAATGGCACAGTATTCCAGAGGTGTTTGGGGAATGGTAATATTTCAGTGTGGTTAGAGCATAGAGTGGAGGGAAAGCCCTAGAAGATAAGGTTCTAAAATTAGGTTCAGGTCTATCAAGAAAGACCTCATACACTATGCTAAAGATTTTGAACCTTATTCATGGATGATGGAAAACAATCTAAGCTTTTAAAGTGAGTACTTGATATGATCAGATTTGTGTTTTTGAAAGGCCAATTTGGATGGACAGTGATTGGCAGGCAGGAGATAATCAAATTCAGGGAGATAATCTGTGAGGCTTTGGAGAAGTCAAGGTAACATAAGAAAAGAGCACAAATTTGGGCAGTGAATTTCTTTAAAAAAAGAAAAATTTATAATATTTTTTAAATAATATTTTATTGTCAAATTTGTTTCCATACAACACCCAGTGCTCTTCCCCTTAAGTGCCCTCCACCATCACCACCACCTCTTTTCCCCCCTCCCCTTCCCCCTCAACTCTCAGTTCATTTTCAGCATTCAATAGTCTCTCAAGTTTTGTATCCCTCTCTCTCCCCAACTCTCTCTCCCTCTTCCGCTCCCCCTGGTTCTCCATTAGGCCTCTCCTGTTTTCCTGCTAGACCTATGAGTGCAAACATATGGTTTCTGTCCTTCTCTGCCTGGCTCACTTCACTCAGCATGACACCCTCAAGGTCCATCCACTTTCCTACAAAAGGCCATATGTCATTCCCTCTCATTGCCATGTAGTATTCCATCGTGAAAATATACCACA